>CABHPQ010152475.1:0-29154 GCA_902168405.1 Peromyscus aztecus
AATACTGCTGTAAGTTAAAGGTATCTCATATATTTGCATATATTTTAGAATGTCACTCTACATGTTTAAAAGCATGTATATTGTTACCATATATATATATATATATATATATATATATATTTCTCATTTTTCAGTTGATATTTATTTTTAGAATGATTCTATATAATGTATTACTTATGTAAATATATAAAGGGAAATCAGGCTTAAACAAATATTTTAAGAAAGGAGCTTTTCAATGTCAAATAACTCTCTTGACTCTTTTCTCAGAAAACAATTTAGTGGCTACAAAGTATTGCAATTGATTTAACTGAAAAAGAAAAAATCAAACTCTTTGTTCATAATTCTTTATCAAACCACAAGGTCACATATGCTTTTGAATTCCTACCTCTTTTTACATAATATTGCTGATTTATATCAGTTCCCAAGAATTTAATTTCCACATAGACAGATTAAGAACACAAGTATTATGAATAAAACTGTATTCTGTTGATTAATTTACACGTTCTCCAGTAAAGTGTTAAGAATAATAATATTTGGCAGAAGTAGCAAGATCTGTTCTTAGGTTGATGCTTTTGTGTTATTTTGTATTTTCCTTAACTGTTCAACTTAAGGAAATCTGTCTTTGGTAGGAAGGTGTTGATTTCCTTTGGCTATAATAACATACACTTATACAGGTGACTGTCTTAAACACAAACACAGACATTTGTGGATCGTTGTTGTCTCTAAAGATACAGAAATGAAAAATGAAGATAACATGTATGATAAGTGCATGAAATATGAGAGGCAGACAGGATTACATTATTAAAATAGAACAATAGTATAAAAAAGCAATTTATGTAAAAACTAAAAACCGACTGGAGAGCTGGCCAATCTACTTGTTCTTTCTAGGTAAAGGTGACATGATTTAAGTAAGTGGTTCTGGTCCGGAAGCCAGAACAGGTCTATCATTTAGTCTTGATCACCGAAATACTTACTGGTTTTTCTTCCTCCTTTAAGTTTCCTCACACTGCTTCCTGCATTTATTCATTATTTCATGTTGTATTAATGAAATGTACCTATTTATTCAAGTCATACATAACTGTCTCTCTTTCCTTGCACTAGACTACAAGCGTTATTACAGTGCTAGCATCCTCCTTATTGCCTGCCAATTTTAGCTCAGCCATCCTTATGTGCCATTTGCCCGACGTCTTCAGAGTCCTCTTAATGAATAGTATGCTCTGGATTTTTCCAATTTGATAATGCAATATCTCTGTTAGTTGTTCTAATTGTAAGAACAGAATTCTCACTTCAAAGGGACTAACGTATAATTTATTATGGAGCCAAATGTAGTGGCCATGGTCTGGGAACAAAGATTTGAGTTACTCCAAATACATGTTCCGGTGATATAACATTTTCATAAACTTTACAGTAACAAGACAAAGAAAACCATAAATCAAGAAAACAGTTTTCAAATGTTGACAGAAATATCAGGTTACAGGTGAAATTCTGACACAGACTTCAGATGTATCTATAGCACTGTTAACCATTGAGTTGGTTGGCACTAATATTCTGTTAATATATTCCAGACGGGTTTACCTGATAGTAACAAGGATGTTAAGTCAGACACAGAGGTATGCAAAGAATATTGTTAATAGGGTAAAGATAGACCAAGAGAAGTTGCAATTAGTCTGGGCAGGCAGCATTCTAAAACCACTACAATTATTGAAAGTAAAATGTATGGTGTGTGTGCGTGTGTGTGTGTGTGTGTGTGTGTGTGTGTGTGTGTATGCATGCATGAACGTTTCTAGAACTTCTGTTCACATTCCTACCTAAAAGAAGACCTCACATTTGATTCATATAAGAGTGTTCTGAGATCATGATGGGAAAACGTACAGAGACAACCAGCCACACTAGTGGAAACCCATGCACTGTGGACTAATAGCTATGGATCCCCCATAGGACCAGACTAGGCACTCTGGATATGGGAGACAGTTGTTTAGCTTGAACAGTTTGGGGGCCCCACGCAGGGGGATCAAGATCCATCCATGGTGCATGGGTGGGCTTATTGGAGCCCAGTGCCTAGGGTGTGACACCTTGCACAGCCTTGGTGCAGGAAGGAGGGGTTTGGACCTGCCTCAGCTGAGTGTGCCAGGCTCTGCTGACTCCTCATGGGAGAACTTGACTTGGAAAATGTGGGGATGGGGAGGATAGGCTGGAAGGTGGAAAGAGGGAAGAGAGGGGATCTGTGGTTGGTATATAAAGTGAATAGAAAATTTCTTAAAAATAAAATAAATTGAAAAAATAATGTCCTGTGTGCTTCTGTGCTTGTCAGACTGCACCCTCTTCACACCACTCATCTCCTGTGACTGGCTCCCTCTTATAAGTACCTGTGCTCCACACTGCTGCCTCTGTTACGTCTTCACTTTTTTATAGCAATGTTTAATATGTAAGACATTGGATTATTTTGACAATCTCAGAACCATAAACCAACACTTTGTGTCACAAAAGTGTACTGTGCGTCACTGGATTTCCTGCCTGGAGGAAAGGTCCGATAGGGATTGTCGAAGGCAAATAGTAAGAGGACTTTCTTTTTCTGATTAACGTAAAAACAAGGAAACAAATAATTCAGATTGGAAGATCTTAACGGAATTTTAACCATTTGAAAAAAAAATTTTCTTCTCCACCAAAATAAATTTTGCTATGACATCCCAAGAAATGTTCTGTTCTCTCTATGGGAGCATTGGGATGTTTGAAGGTTCTATGGCTGACCAGTTATATGACCCTAAGCAAGATGCTCAGTGAATGTCCACCAGGTCCCCTCCCCTGAAGGGAGAATGTTAGATTCACTTCTCTTCAAAGTTCTTCCAATTATGCCGATGCTGTACTGAAGGCATGTTTGTTTTTACTATGAATTGTAAACTTTCCTTTCGTTTGTTAACGTTGTCTCTCCATTTTTCAACCCTTCATATTTTGATGTAATTTACAAATATGATAGACACATGTTCCTTTCTCTACCACACGTGTTCTAACATATATGAATACCATAAATCTGTCAGTTTTGATCCTGATAAGGTATTGTATGTCAGTAAGTTCAGCACTCAGTAGTCAGAGACACGAAAATTACAACTAGCTCTTTCCAGTCTGGTCTTCTTATTGAGTAACAGGCTATCCAGGGCTACATAGGAAGCCTATCTAAACAAACAAACAAATAAATATAAGCAAAGGAAATTGGTTAGTTCTACTGTACAGTTTCCTACCAGTGAATTTTACTCACATTCATAGAAAATTCATGCAATATAGTCTGATAATGATTATCCATTCCTCTATCTCTTCCCAGATCTTCCCTACCACCCCAGCCATCCAGCCAATCTTCTATGCCTTTCTATCACTCTTTAGAAAGCAGACAGGAAAATTAAAAAAAAAGAACAAGAAGAAAATAAAACAGTAAAAAGCCACAAGCAGCATATACACAGAGACAAGAAAGAGACACAAGCATATGTTTCAAAGAAAAGAGAAGATACACATTGTTCATACTTGTCCATCAAAGCTCCCTAAGGATGGAAGACTGAGAATGGCTAGATATTATTAAAACTAATCTTTATTATTTAAATTTCTCTAATAAATTGATTTTGAATCATATTCACCTTTAGTCTAAAACCTCACTGAGACTTTAATATGAAAACTGGAGTCTTTAATTTGCTACAATTCTGGACCAATTAGTATATTGACTATTAATAAATATTAAGGGAATAAGAGACTGATTAGTGCTATGAAGAATTCTTTCTAGATCTCTACCCTAGGAATGTACAGGATGGAAATAATTTAGAAAGATTATTTAGAAATGCTCAAACACAGTGTACAAAGTCTTTGTTTGACTGAAACTTTGAAAAAGAAATCCATACTACCATGTCAGAATTTCTAGCACTGTGGGCCAAAAGATTTATTGGTCATTGGCCAAAAAAGTGATTACATCGATTAATATTAATAGTTTTACTTGGCAGTAACATTTAGGATCTCAGTTACAAATTTCCAGGGAAGATAAATAAATGGTGTGAAATTTAATTTAAAAAAAAACAAGAAGATGCATATGATGATCATCAGTGTATATAAAGGAATAGTCAAATGCCTTTCATTCGCAGTTATACTATGAAAATGACTGAAGGTTTGAGGGAGCCCCTGAATGATATAGCTAGCACAAACATCTCACTCAAAATTCATGGTATCAATTCATTGCACTAACTGAAAAGCATAATGAAATCATTTTTCTTACTTTTTAAAATTTAGTGGTTATGGATGATTTTGTCACTTTTTTTGCTCTTAATTGGTGGTTTCTTTTTCTCTTCAATGTCTTGAAGGTTTATGTTTATAATGAAACACACAATGGGGAAGTAACTGGAAATACTTAGTGGTCCAGTAAAAAAATGGAGTATCCCATGCTCTATGTAGCATGAACTAATGCTTCCAGGAATTTAAAGCCCACAGCGCAGTCAATTGGTGAGCTCACATTCTACAATAGAGTCATACAATCATCAAAGTCCTAGGCATCGATCTGATCATACTTTAGTAGCCAACTCACTTGAATAGTTACAAAAATATTCTTTCTGTGACTAGATAGAATTTCAATGCAATTTATAAACTTTATTTTTAAGAAGTAACCTTAGACTGAGGGAGGGCCCCAAAACAGCTTAACCACACCGCTGCCATGACAGGCTTGGAGGCTTAGACACAGCTTCTGGCAGACAACACCTGGACCCAGGAAAAGCCATAAGCTGACCTCACCCAGTGGGGCTTGCATCCAAGAAGAAATACCTGACATTTCCAACATTCCCTATACCCCGAGACAAATGTCAGCCAACTGGGGTCCTGATCCCTGGAAATCTCCTCACCCCAACCTCTGTTATGATTAGAAACCCCACATTGCCTGGGCTCTGAGCTCTTTGTTCTCACCGCTGCCTCCAACAGAAAGTCTAAGCTCTGAGCTTGAAAATAAAGGTCCATTGATATTACATACCGGATTCGGTAGTTGTGGTGGTCTTTTGGGGGTCCCCACAATCTGGGCATAACAGGGCTCACACAGATTATGAAAACTTTTTCACAGAACAAAAATATCATAAACATTTAAAATGTATGTCTTCTGGTTAATGGTTCTCACTTAAAGAGGAGAGTTGAAAAGAGTCTGTCTTAGTTTCCTTTCTTCTTGGTTCCATACAACACTGATCACAACCAACCAGTGGAAGGAAAGGTCTTAATTTGGCTTATAGGATATACTCCTTTATCAAGTGAAGTCCAGGCAGGAATTCAAGGCAGCAATCTTGGAGGAATGCTATTTACAGGCTTGTTCCCTGTCTTGTTTATGTCCTGCAGCTCATGTCCACTCCATAGTGGACTGGGTGCTCCTAAATCAAAGAGCAATTAAGAAACTGCCCCCAAGAAAGGGCCCAAGACCATTTCTCACCTCTTTCCAATTACTATGTGTTACGTTACATTGAAGGCTAAGGCTGCAACAGTGTCTCACGTAATATTTGCAACTATTTAATATTTTTAAAAATATTTCATGTATATTGACTGATTTACACCTCCAAATAAATATTTAAGGATGCAAATATTTCTTATCGTTTATATTCTCAAATTTTAGATTTTTTTAAAGGCAAATTAATCTAAAATCATTTTCAAGGCAGGGAGTAAAAACAGCTCAAGCACACAGATAAACAGAAAGAAACATGTCATCACTTTAGCTATCTAAATGGATTACTGATGATGATCTTAGACCCACAAAATGCATATGAACATAATTTGTGCCCCTTTTCAAATTCTATTCCCCAAGTTATTGTGTTGTGAATGAAAGGAACCATGAGTCCTGGGGTGCTCCCTTCTGGACCATGGATTAAGCACAGATCACACTTACACACCAATTTCCAACACAAAGCAATCTTTTATTAAGCTAGAAAGACAGGGTAGCTGAATCTGAATCTGGCAGAAACAGCAGCAAGAAGCTCTGTAGAAATGGGTTTTACGGAGAAAAATGGGCGTCCTTGCTAGGATGATTTAGTAAATCCTGATTAAACTCATTGGTCATTGTAGCCAAATAAGGAATTTGGACAGCTGGACCTTGGTGGTCAGCCTCAGAGATGAGTCAGACATGAGAAAATGGCCAAATAAGGAGTCCAGCAGGGGCTCTAGTGGTTTTTCAGAAGGAGAAGGGGGAAGGGCAGGACCAGCTGGCACCATGTTTACATGTTTGGGCCTGTTAAAACCCTTCAACAACAGCATCAAAAAGGGAGGGGGCGGTTTCAAAATGTACTATCAACATAAACAGACAGTGAGAAGAACATTTGAAAAGGTTAGGTCACTGTAAAATGTCCAAATCACATCATAACCTCACTCTGTCACTTCTAAATTATCTTTTCTCAGCAGGGTGGAAATACAGACTCAAGCTGCATAAGCTTGCATCCAGCAGCACTATGGCTATGCTGCAGAGAATGCTTAAGTAACTTAATTCTTCTCACAAAACCTGATGTTGTTGGCAGCTTCTAATCTGGCTGGGTGCCCTGACATGAATTGCAGATTCTCTGTGCTCCTTTGGAGAGGAGTTTGAGGAGGATGAAAGCAGATGCAGGCAGACACAGATGGAGCCCAGAAGCCAAATAGCATGAGGCTCCTCACTACAACAGTGGGTTTGGCAGCTTCACGCTGTTTTAAGGAAGAAAGGTAATTTTCTATAAAGTAATTAGATCATCACTTAAATAAACCATCATTGTGACTGTATTTTGTTTTCATTAACTTTAGGAAATGGTCCTTTGAAGATAAGTAAAAATTAAGTGGCTGATTTTAATAGTTATAGGTTTCAGTTTTGTTGTTTGAAAGACAGTCATGGGACCTGGAGGTTGAAAGCAATGATCTCTTCGGAACATGTCTTGCCTTGTCTTCACAACCTCGGTCAGTGTCAACTTTTCCAAACACATAGCACAATGAAAGGCTGCTGTTGATTGGCCTGTGGAAACATTAAAACAATGCCAAATGGGTTTCTTTCTCCAGCTAAGCCTCTTAGGACTGCCTTAGTGCTCTTAATAGCGACTCTTGTAGAACAAGGTTCTCTCATTCCTGTTGCTGAATGCAATTCCATCAGTCATTTCCCTCAAGGACAGGGTTCTAAAGAGTTTCTTATCCACATCTATTATAATACTCCTCAGTCTACCTTCTTTTCTTGAGGGAAGTTCAATCATTCTACTTTGGAAAAGTGGAGTGATCTATCTCAAAGGTGTATAGTCTACTGCTCTTACACACTGTAGTAACTAGTACCCATTAACATTTGACTACATTAGCCAGGCAATGGTGGTGCACGCCTTTAGTCCCAGCACTTGGGAGGCAGAGCCAGGCAGATCTCTGTAACTTTGTGGCCAGCCTGGTCTACAGAGCAAGATCCAGGACAGGCACCAAAACTGCACAAAGAAACCCTGTCTCAGAAAAAAAAAAATTGACTACATGTTATGCAGGTACTGTATGTCATTTGGACATCTGCAATTTTGTCCTGTTAAATTCAGTGATGGCTTAAGATAATGTACTGGTTAGAAAATCTCATTCACATGGCAGAAACAATAAGTCCTAACAGCTTAGGCTATACCTGTACACTATACCTGTACATGGAAGGTTTGGAATCACGTCTTAGGTTTTAGGTTGTGGTTGCAGTCTATTCAGATGGTATTTTTTACACATGAATGTATCTTGAGGACTAGAAGAGATATCTTAGGGAATACTGTGGGACTGTAGAAACTTAAACAAAAATGCATTTATACTGCCAAGAGCAGCAGAGGTCATCCATTCATCAAACACATAGATCTCAGAAATGCTTACAAAGAGCCATTTTAGACATTGCAGTGCTCCCCAAGACATACTTGTGTGTCTTAGCTACTCTCAGAACCCAGCTGTGATCTGACAAGCAAGAACCAACTGTTGGGGGCTTAGCAAGCAAAAGGTCTGGAGACTGCAGGCTGCCTTCTGTAAAGGGTAGATTACTTCTGACCCAGTAAGCTAACTCTTATACCTGAGCTGGCCCAGGTGGTTTTTGCATGCATACTTTAACTGCTTACTTCACAAGCTCAGCCTTTTTTAAGGAAATAGAGATGAAAAAAAGATTTGACCTTTGGCAAAAAAAAAAAAAAAAAGAAGAAGAAGAAGAAGAAAATGAACATTAGTCCCTTATAATCTCTTTAAATATTTTTTTGTCTGAACTTTCTGCCAATATCTGTTATGGGAAAGCTGAATTTTATGGATACTTCAAACATGTAAGCCTTCACTTTAAATTGAATTAGCTGTGAGATTGTATCTTCTAGAATGTCAGAAGCAACACCCATGAAGTTTCACCAGCATGGTTGCCTAAATGTGACCTGAAGAAAGAAAACACTAATGACAGGTTAATAAGGGTGAAAGAAGTTCAAGAGGCTTGGGGTCACCTGAGAAGGGACTTTCAGTTTAGGGATTGCTCAGATTCAGACTGGCCTGTGGGCATATCCATGGCAGATTGTCTTTGATGAGTCATTGATATAGGAGGGTCCTGCCCTCTCTGAGCAGCATGATTCCTTCTAAGAAAGATAAACATGAACATCAGAGCAAGCAGGAAGTAGCTTCCTTCATCGCCTCTGCTTCAAGTTCCTGCTTGAGTTCCTGCTCTGACTTCCCTTAGTGATGGACAGTACATCGAAGCATTCTTCACAGGAATCCTTTCCTCATCTATGCTAATTTTGATCAGAGTGTTTTATAACACAGCAGAAAGGAATTTAGAGCAAAACGGATAGTGTGGATGCCAAAGACTAAAAATTCAGAAATTTATAATTGATCTACAGAGATCAGAAATAATATATTTTTCAAAAATGGAATTAATAATTTCAGCAAAGTATCAAAAGCTTATCTTGTAAAGGTGAAGGAGAAACAACGGAAGTGATACAGAAGAAAAATGTTCTTGTTTATAGTAAGCAGTCAATGAATAAACCTCTCTCGTTCTTACTCTTCTCTCTCTCTCCCTCTCTCTCTCTCTCTCCTCTCTGTGTCTCTCTCTTTTTCTGTGAATGTGTGCATATGATGGGCATACATTAGTAGGTTTCCCACATGCCTTTTAAGCACCCTTAGTTTTATCCCTCCTCCTACCACTTACTCTGCCCTACACTTGCAGCCTTTTTGTGAAGCGGCCCCAAAATGGCTTGACAACACAGCAGCCATGACAGACTTAGGGGCCTAGACACAGCTTCTGTGACAGGCTTACTGGCAGGCAACACTCAGATCCAGGAGAAGCCTTAGGCTGATACTACCCAGGGATCCACCCAGGGATGAGGAAGTTAGTACCTGACATCCCAAACATTCCAACCATTAGATAAGGTGGCCAGATGTCCTTGAGTCTAGCACACACCTATTTTTGTTTTACAGATACCCCTAGACAAATGTCAGCCAATCAGGATCCTGGACCCTGGAAATCTCCTCACTCCAACATCTACTAAAATAAAAATTCTGCCCCAGCTGAGCTCTGGGCTCTCTGCTTTCACTGCTGTGTGGGACAGACAGAGGGACCAAGCTCTGTAGCTTGAAATAAAGGCTCTTTGCTTTTACAAGCAGGATTCGGTCTCTGTGGTGGTCTTTTGGGGGTCCCTGCGATCTGGGAGTAACACCTTTTTCCATTTAAACCTCCTCCCCTATTATTCCCCTTCCCCATGTTACCTGTATTTTACTATGTCAACCACTCTTAAGATCTGTCTTCACGGGGCTGGAGAGATGGCTCAGAGGTTAACAGCACTTGCAGATCTTCCAGAGGTTCTGAGTTCAATTACTGGCAACCACATGGTGGCTCATAACCACCCATAATGAGATTCTGTGCCCTCTTCTGGCATGCAGGAATACATGCAGACAGAATACTGTATATGTAATAAATAAATCTTAAAAAAAAAGATCTGTCATTAGGCTTCCTTGCCAATGAACTTTTTAAATGTTCAGGTTACACAGGTATTTCAAATTAAGCACACAAATCTAAAGGGTCTGCCTTACATTCTCATATGTATGTGACCATTTGATATTTGTTTTTCTGGGTAACACTACTAAATTTAATTTGATTCTGTCCTTTTCTTTTACCTAATTTTATAATTCATTCATACTATAGCTTCATATATATATATATATATATAATTATATGTATGTGTGTTTATATATTGTTTCATATATTATATATATAATTTGGAGTTACTCTATGTGATGATTATGATTTCTTGGTTGACATGCTAAAAGTCTGCTAAATAATCTTATTACTTAATAACTTAATAATAGAACAGTTTCTAAGTGATTGTTTTTGATGATTTATTTTTTCATCATTAAATTTAATGTGTCCATTGTCATATTTGGATCTCTAGTGCATGAGTTACTTTAGCTTGCAGTTTTCATTCTTATAATATTCTGGTTATAGTTGATTTCAGACTATTTTTTGTCACCTGCAAGAACTGATGAACTATTAAGCTGATTTCTTTACTGAATGTTTATATATATACATATATATATATGTGACTTTATATACACATATGTATAGAGATTAACTTTGTTCCATTATCCCACATTATACATATATAAAACCATGAGGCATCTATAAAAGGTTAATAAGATTGAATTAGAGAATAAAACCAAATTCTATATTCAATTTATTCACTAGATCAAGGACAAGTCTGTTGTCCTAAAAGTTCAGACATCACAACATTCTAAGCACTTGCTTTGGAGAATTCCTGAACCCACAGCTGCCAGGAGTACAGAAACAGAACCAATGATACAAAGAAGAAGCCGCCACAGATTTGAATTAAACACATTCTCAGTTAAGTTACTGCCAACGATAGCCTGATGGATTCTTCACACTTTCACATTCACATGTGTTCTTTTAGGTTTATGAAATATCTTAGTCCCTGTTTTTATGGTTTTTAGCTACTTTATGAATTAAATTAGCTAGTATGAAATTATCAGAGGTCAAAATATATTTCAACCTTGTTAAGCACAAGTAAAAAACACTAGTAATTCTGGTAAGATAAATAAATTGGCAAATCTTTATTCCAGTGTGAATAAGGTGGTTTGGGCTTATTGTGTTTCATATAAAGGTTTAAATACAAGTGCAGTGAGAACTTTGTAAAGGTTAGAAACATAGCATCTGTTATATAAAGTAGTTACACATGTGCCTTGTCACTCAAAGTTCCAGTTCTGGAAGTTCTATGAAAGTAATAAGTATGAATTAAAAATTCACTTTATGATAATATGAAATTTGTGTTAAGGTTTCTAGAATTAAGATGTTGACATGTCTACTTGTTTAACACACAAATTTACCTCTCTCAGATGACTCAACAGTGATCTTAATTTTTTAACATATTCTCAACTACTGAAGTTGTTTATTATTTATTAATGACATAATACAAATACTTGCCAATAATAAAATACTTGACTAATGTTGCAAGCATTAATTTAAAATCAGTTTTAATAATTTATGTGTCTATAAATTAGCACTATAGTTACATTAATTTAAAAATAATACATTAAATATAAGCTTCTTTATTTTCCTAAAAGACATGCCTTACACAGCCAGAGACAGCATGTGTAGCCCATGACATTTCTAGTGTTACACTAAGTGACATCACTATAGGTGACATACAGTATTGGATGTTTTCTTTTACTAACAGAAACCAGACTTTCCAGTGACTGAGAGAACACAGCAATGTAAAGTGAGGCTGCTTACCCAAATCTCTACCTCTCCTAGCAAGCTAACTAAATGCTGTTGTCATTAGTTTGTATTGCCTTGAAATATCTTCAATGTCTTCTCCAGTTTTTCTTTTCTTCTTCTTTTTTTTTTTTTTTTACTAGAAGTTATTCAAATAGAAACATTCTTGAAGTAGTAAGCTTTCATATTAGCAGGTATCACATTTTTAAAAAGACAATAAATTAATAAAGCTAATACATGATAATATAAAACACTAATATTGTTTAAAAACAGCTTAGCTTGTGAACGCAGACAATTCAATTCATTACTCTTGATCAATTTCATGCCTGATGCAGAAAAAGTAATTAAATTCTAATTTATATGTGTTTAGATTTAACTTCAATTTCCATGATATCAACCTAATAGTAAATCTACTAACTTTTATTTCTATTTTCATTTTCTGTCCTCCAGCGCTCCTTGCTAAGCTTTGAACAGTTACCTGCTATATTACTCACTAAGAACTCAACAGACAGCCAAGACTACATGAACAGATTTAGGACATCTTCTGTCGTGATTATCAGTAGTGAACAGACAAACAATGGATGTCTCTCGATCCAAACAAATACATAAAGGGAAAATACTGCGATTGTTTTCTTGTTTCTCTTGTACCCGAGATCAAAGTAAATTCAAGCATAAATCTCATAAGGTGGAAGAAAACCTCTGTAGAGAAAATAAGGCATTGAGAGATGAAAACAAGGCTCTGAGAAAAGACAACAAATTCCTGTGGGGGGAAAACAAAGCCTTAGGAAGAGAAAATAAAACATTTCGGATGGACAACCAATTCATCAGGGAGAGGAATCATATACTAAGGCAGCAGAACCAGCTACTCCGGAAAGTGAAAAGGTTGATTTTAGAGAATCAAAACCTCTCTGGCGAAGAACTCGGTGCCTTGAACACAGAAAAACAGTCTTACTGGCAACAGAATCTAGCCATGGAGGCTCAGATCACAGCTCTCAGGCAGCAAGAGAAAGCCTTCCAGCATGAGGCTAAGGCTCTGCATGAGGAGATCAAATCCCTGCATGAAGAGACCAAGGCTCTCCAGCACCAGGAGAGGGCTCTCAGGATGGAAGGGAAAGCCCTGATGAGAGATGGAGCGGCTGCTGAGCTGCAGGAGGCCCTCACAAAGGAGGGAGCTGCTCTGGAGATGGAAGAACAGGCTTTGTGGAAGGAAGAACAGGCTCTTCGGGAGGAGAACAAGGCACTGAGAGAAGAGCATGGGGCTCTACAAGATGAGGAAGTCGCTCTGCAGGAAGAGGCAAAGATCCTGCAAGAGTGGAATAGTATTCTTCAGGGGAAGATCACAAACAATCTCCCAGGGCAAACGCAGAAAAAATGACCCAGAGAAGAAGTGTGACCTAAGAACTAACCACAATGCCCTGACAATCATCAGCATTCCAGAACGGAAAACTAGAATTCGGAGGTGATACATTGTTGTTAGAAGCCTCAGAAATTGAAGTGCTCAATATTGGCTCCTGGGAACTAAATAAAGACCTGAGAAATGAACAAAAATATTTAGTTCTTTAGCTTTCTCTGAGTTACAGACAATTGTTGGTAGCATTAGTCAAACATTTAATGCATAAGACTGTTTTACCCTTTGAGAGAATTTTGATGAAGGTGATAGACAATTGTAAGAAATGAATAGCAAGTATTGTTCTTAAAACTTGTTTTTTGATTTGTTTTTCTTTTTTTCATTTTTTATTAAGAATATTTTTTCATTTTACACACCAATCAGATATCCACCTCTTCCCTCCTTCCACCCCCCCAGTCTTCCCCCCTACACACCCTAACAGATCCCCCATTCCCTCACATAAGAAGGCAAGGTATTCCATTGGGAGGCACATCCAGTCCAAGCCCTTCCCCGTGCCTCAAGGCTGCACACAGTGCCCCATCATAGGTAGTGAGCTCCAAAAAGTCCCCTCATGCATCAGGGATGGATTCTGATTCTACCTCCAGGGGACTGCTGAGCAAATCATGCTACAAAATTGTCTTGCCAGGCAGAGTATATTTGTTGTTGTTGTTGTTAATGACCTATGCATATCTGTAATGCCAGCAATTGCAAAAAAGATAGAGGGATCAGGGGTTCAAGGTTGCCCTCGACCTCTACATTTCAAGGCTAGACTGAGCTACATGAGACCTTGTCTTCAAAAGCAAAGCAACAATATTTTTCTTTTACTAATTAAAGTCATTTTAATGTAAATTATTTTAAGTAAGGAATAAAAATGTTTATAATTTCTATATTAAATAATATTTCTTCTGCCTCTTCTTACTAAATTCATATCAAGTAAAGATCCTTATACTAGTAAGAAAGAATACACGATAGATGTTAGTACAGAAGGTATTAATGTTCAGTTTCACCACATTTTAATTTTTCTTCTCATTTATTATACTCTTTTACTTATTAAAAGTAATACTTATTCTCATAAAATTTTATGAACTACAGGGAAAAAGAGAATAAAGCTCTCCAAAATACAAGAGAAATGTTATGGATTGATATATGAATATGGAGAAGAATTTCTGCTTAAGAGAAATTAAAGAGCCAGGCATGATCTAACAGGTCTATAATTCTACCACCATGGAGGAAGAAGCAGGAGATGCTTTGTGAGTTTGAGGTTAAACTGGTCTGCATAGATGAATCTAACCCATCAAAGTCTAGTGAAATCTTGTCTTAAAGAAAAATTATAGAAATACTTCATTTTTCATTATAGTGATATTTTATTTGTACTGAAATGTGATTTGTATGTTAATAAATAAAGTTGCCTGGGGGTCAGAGTTATTAGCAAGCCATAGAAAAAGCTGGGCAGTGGTTGTGCATGCCTTTAATCCCAGCACTTGGTAGACAGAGCTAGGTAGATCTCTGTGTGTTCAAGGATACAGCCAGCATTGGAGACACACGCCTTTAATCTCAATACCAACCATAGAAGACCTGGAGGTCTGTACAGACAGGCAGTGACTAGGAGGTCATGTGGTTGGGTTTGCAACCAATGAGAAGGCAGAACAGAAACTCTATTAAAAAAAAGACAGACACAGGAAGTAGGTCTCTTTCGGAGAGGTACAGCAACAGCGACAGGAAGGGAAAGGTTTTTAGCTCTTAGCTATTGCTCTGACCTCTTGGCTTTCATCTTTGTATTGGCTTTGTGTTTCTTATTTAATAAGATGGTTGGTTACATCTACATTTCATATAAGTAGTGACAGTTGACCTAATTGTGATTTTAAAAAATTATATTTCACCAATATACATCTTTAAATATCTAGTTTCAGAACAGTAGAAAAGAAGTTTCAAAGGCTGTGTGTTATGTTCATTGTCTTAAACTTTGAAAACTTAATTCATTGTAAATAGTAGCTTCTATTGAATACATCTGAAATATCTTGTCTATTATTATGTTGTTAGGAAATGAAAATGTAAGAAAAGTATAAAAAGGGAACACATTTATGTCTCCATGTTGACAAAAATATCTATATGTATAAAATACGTCTCATTCCTACCTATCTCTAATATGTTCTTATAATAAATTTAATAACAAAAATAAAATCATATTTCTAATTTAAATGCCATAGTCTGATAATGAACATTGATTCAAACACACAATTTTATTCCTAAGGCAATTTATCTAAAATTTCATTGGCCATTTTTTTCCCACCATGTTTAGTTTCCAAATATGTAATCTGACCTTGGAGAAAATACTACATGAGACTTAGACATGTGTTTACTGGGGTTTTAATCCATTTAAAACCAAGGAAAAATATAGTGAAATTACCATTAGTTCTATCTCAAAACATGTTGGAAAAAATGCCTGAAACCCAACTTCAGGAATCTAAACATGAGTAGAGGCTTCTCTATAGTTTATATATTCTTACAAGTTATTTTTCACAGACAAGAGCCATAGTTCTTTGAAACACCTTAGAGCTTGTTAATGAAGGCAGGAGACATGTTCTCTGTGTAGAAACAGTTACCAAGAGCTCCTCTCATTCATAAATCTCTCATTATTGTATCACAATTAAAGAGCAATAGTTCAGTTGAAGGTGAAATATTAACAGGCAAGCCCAAGCCCAAGCTATTACCAACAGACCATCAACCATATGCAGACAAGGATATCCACAAATGGAGGAAACAAAGAGTGTTAAGAGTATGAGAAATTTTTGGGATGGGGTGTTTTTTGGCATCTATTTTCTTAACTCAGTTGTATTTCTAGAATGCGAACATTGTAGATGACAGCATCATCTCATCCCCAAATCAAAACTGTTGGAAATGCCTGGTAGAACATACTTTTATCAGTCTCTCTTTTTATGCTCCATCCTTGCACAGCTCCAGGGATGGGCCTCACTAGAGTGATAATGTAATGAAGAAAAGACAGACATACAAATGAATAAAACAATTGATACTGAGTGAACTGGTCCCTGATGGAGAAACAGTGTTACCCTTGAAGCTTAGCATGTTGATTATACACAGTTTAACAGTGTGGAAGGTTGTTGTATATAACTGAACAAGAAGATAGTGTTATTATCCAAATATAAACAAGGAGTCATTGTTTATGGTCTACAGATTGACCAAGGAGACAGCTTGAGCAAATATCCATTAGTGCAGTATCTTTAGGTAACAGTCTTCAGGCATGAAACACACAAAAGAGAAAGTTGTGAGGGAGTTTTTTGGACATACTTTCAACATTCACACTCAAGCTTCCAAGGAAGACGTTGCCCCTCCTTGGGGCTGAGGCTTTGGACTTCTCCACATGGTTGTGACCATGTAAAACAGCACACAGTCTCTCAGGCCTTCACTAAGGGTGTTCTGTTTTCCATACCTTTAGAATTTAAATGTTAAGTTTAAAAGCAAGATTTCCAAGAAATCATAGTTTTTCCAGTACATTCTACAAGTAACAAATTATATAGCTCACGAAACTTTTAGACTACTTCTGTAAATATAGTTATTTTATGTCTTATTTTACTATCAGACACATCAATATTTTCTACTAAAATTTCCAGGTACCATCATAATTATGAAATACTATACAAAGAACTATATTTTACAACCCACGTGAGCTGGACATATTTAGGAAAGCTATGATCTTTAATATTATTACCAAATGTATATTAACTTTTAAATAACATTCTTTTTTTTTTTTTTTTTTTTTTTTTGGTTTTTCGAGACAGGGTTTCTCTGTGTAGCTTTGTGCCTTTCCTGGAGCTCACTTGGTAGCCCAGGCTGGCCTTGAACTCACAGAGATCCGCCTGGCTCTGCCTCCCGAGTGCTGGGATTAAAGGCATGCGCCACCACCGCCCGGCTAAATAACATTCTTATAAGAAATATTTTTGAAGGAAAAATAGAACTGCTTGATGACCACAATGCTTAAGATTATTGTGTATTTACTGAGACTTTTATTAGTTTCTAGAGCTTTATTGATAAGTAGAATGATAAGAGTTTTAAAACAAACAATTCTAATACAAAATTGTTATGTAGTAAACCAGGCATGTATGGTTATTTCCTATTATATAGGACAAGGATCAGCACTCAGTGTCATTAGTGGTTACATACATAGCAATTTTAAGGCCATCCCAGGACAGGAGACACTATCTACACAACAATAACAACAAAAACAACTAAAGTATGTTTGAGATATACTTACCAACATTTCAGTAACTTGTAAATGTATTTAAATGTGTTCTATAGGAAGGTCAAGAAAATAATCTAAATAAGGCAGCAATCACCAAAATATATTCTCTCAATATCCTCCATTATTCTTTTTTAACTGATTTTCTAATTCAAATTTATTATCCAGGAATGACTTTCATACGTTAGATATCGTAGAGGCAAGCTAGTTCTGTACATTTAGTGGGAATCAAATGAGAACTGCCCCTTTTCTTTATGGTTTCCAGAAGGACTGGTTAGGGATAAACCAGTGTTCCCACTGATATTTCTCTGACACAAGACCAGCAACATGTCATTACCTTGAGGAGAAACTAGTTTCATACATGCTACAGCATCTTAGAAATGGTAGATCAACTGACTTCTTTAAGAGACCATGAGTTCTAAATTCAGCTATTAAGTTACTTCTAGTTATGGTGACGAGTTGCATTCTTCTCCACATTTTCGTGCTCCATTATGCTCTTCATACACTGTTTTTATTTGCCTTTGATTTCCATGTCATATAGGACTCCAACATCTCTAAGTTCTCTTCTGCAATGCTCCTTTAATCTTTTTTATCCTGTGTTATGATTTGAATTTGAACTGTCCTCCACAGGATCATGGTTTGGATATTTGTTCTCCAACTGGTGGAATTTTTGAAATCAAGGAACCTTTAGGAATTGGTCCATAGCTAGCCGAAGTAGCTCACTTGGTCAGGCCATGGAAGGTTGAAAGGCTCCTGCTTCCTTCCTGCCTTGCACATTTTGCTTCCTGGTCTACTGCAGTGGACTTAGCTCTTGTTTCACACTTTCCTGACTCATATATAACTGACTCAAACCATCTGATTCATTAATAAAATAGATCCTTCTTCAAAAAAGCTCTCTGCTGTTTTCATTGTAGTAAAAGCAACTGTGATTAACACAGTCATCGTATATCTTGATGGTATCACAGGATGGTTTTCTTCTTTGGTGAAGGCTTAGCAAAGTCTAGCTCGGATACATGTGTTCTCCTCTCACTGTATTGCTGATAATTTCTTATGTTTTCTGAAGGATGATACAACTTCCATGAAAGGACATGATATTACATGCTACCACTTTCTGCCCTATATAATAAGTCATCTTCAGACTTTTTGGTCAGTCTTTCAGATAATCTAATCTCTGTAATCTGCATGGGAATATCTTTCTCTAACTTTCCTCCTTTCTGAATTCTTAGTTTTCAGGTTGCACAGAAATGATTGATTCATCAATATGCTATTCATCTCTTGTTTCTTTTTTTTTTTTTTCTTTTTTTGGTTTTTCGAGACAGGGTTTCTCTGTGTAGCTTTGCGCCTTTCCTGGAACTCACTTGAGAGACCAGCCTGGCCTCGAACTCACAGAGATCGGCCTGCCTCTGCCTCCCGAGTGCTGGGATTAAAGGCGTGCGCCACCACCGCCCGGCTTTGTTTCTTAATTTTACATTATAAAAGCATTTATTCCCTACCTACTATAAAATATTTGTGGTTGTCAAGCACATTATCTTAGAAATGTGGATTTCTTTGCTCACCCTTCTTGCTTATTTCCCTCACTAAGCCAGCTTCTGCAGAATCAAGATTAGCTGAGTACTAGACTCATTTGATAATTTTTGCTTCTCACTTCTCTCATTCCTTACCTGCATTTCTGGTATACTATAACGATTGACAATGTATTTTTGTTATTATTTTTTTTTTGGTCCTTGACTCACTCTGTATTACACAGATTTGAAAAAAATATAATGCTGACTTCTTTGCAATCATATACCTTGCCTTGAATTATCAGAGCAGATGGAACCAGCTTAATGTGTCCCCATTAGTAGTTCAAATACAGTGGTATGATCTATAACTATCTACATCAATACTCCAAAAACTATCCACTAAAATTCAGTTTATCTTAACAAATATCTTATCATTTCAATCTTCATTTTACATCAATAAAGCCAAAACACAAAAAATTTGGCTTTCCTAAAATCATAAAGTTAACATATTTCAAAAAACATATATGAAATCATGGGATTTGTTAGCACATTGTTCTCTTTACTTATACAATGTCCCTCTGCTACACAAAATATTGGACTATAATACTATATAGTCACTAAAAAATTTTAAATATACATGTTTTTAAATTTCATATCTTTATACTTATACCTACTCCTACTTTATTATTATCAATTAGTTATCATTTTAGAGAATTTTATATTATTTAGAAAATAGATAGGAAGAACAACAGCATTCAAAAAGAGGTTGAAAACAAGTCTTTGAAAGAAAGTGTATAAACTAAGTTATCAAAACCAATTCATCTTCCTTGAAATTCAATTTTATGTGTATTAACTTAGAGACCTTAATTAATCTCTGTTGAGGCAGACTTACGCTAAGAAACTATGCACAATATTTTATTTGTGCCTAAATTTTATCCAGTAATCAAGTAAAAATGCTATTTATATTTTTTAGGACATGGAAATGAAATTTTATAATTAATTTTTCTTAAGACAACAAAAATTTTACAGCAAAGAGTATGAGATAAAGCTTCAAATAGAAATTGAGTTAATGGAATCACAATGTGTTTCTTGGTTAATTCACAACATATAAATACATATTAATGTACAAAGCATTTTATTATTTGTTTTAGTTTATTTTACTTGTATGAGTGTTTTCTCTACATTAATGTCTATGCATCACATGCAGCATGGTGCCCAGGGGAGGTGGAAGAGAGTCTCAGAGATCTGAGGATCAGAGTTATATATGGGAATAAGGTACCCTGTGGGTTGCTGAGAACGGAATGCAGGTACTCAGAAATAATATCCAGCTTCCTTAATCATGAGCCATCTCTCGAGCTACAGTGAAAGAGTTTTATACTTTGTAAGGTTTTGTATTTTTCTGGCTTGTTAGCTAACAGTGCCTTAGTGTTCAACATGTTTAGGTACTATTTTAATTATATTTCAGTGTTTTCATATACATGTTTTTTAAAGATTTTAAATAGTACAATATACTATACTATATAAAACAAAAAACCTAACACATTTAAATTGGACAAAATAAAATAAAACAAAACAAAAACAAAAACATAAGGAAAAGAGCCCAAGAGAAGGCTCAAAGAAACAGAAATTCACTCGTTGGCAAAAGCAAGAATCCCATAAAAGCCCTAAACTGAAAGCAATGATATATACAAAGAGGACCTGCATGGTAAAAGGAAGAAAAATTACACATACACACAAACACACATATAATATAAATATATAGAGATAGGTAATTTAAAAATTGAAAAAGTGCTGACATGACACTGTGAAACAAGGAACCTGTAAAGATGCCATTGTTGGCCATCTATTGCTGGGCATGCAGCCTACCTTGAAGAGTAGTTTGCTTCTGCCATGAGACTTCTTGGGAGAAAACTAAATTTTCATTCACAAGTGGGTAACAATTGGAAAGTGCTGCAGGATTAGGGGTGGGGACATGTGTCCACTTCTCCTGTCGGCTCCAGGGCCCCATCTGGGGCAGAACCATGCAGGCCCTGTGCATGCTGCCTCATTCTGCTTGAGTTCATAGGTGCATTAATCATGTTTATTTAGAGGGCTGTGTTTTCTTGGTGTCCTTCATGCCCTCTGTGTCTTATACTCTTTCTGCTTCATCTTCTGAAGGATGCCCTGAGCCCTAGAGGAGGGGTTTGATGGAGACCTCCAGTTTAGGGCTGTTTCATGGTCTCTCACTCTACATGACTACTTTTCAGTTGACTTAATTTACCTAAGTTGCACTATATTCAACAGACTTAATTTAACTATTTTAAATATTATCTCTTGAAACAGAAATGTTGACTCTTCTATTTTGTCAGGAAAATTAACAGAAATTTCTTACTTTATTAATATTTCCTTAATTTTAAAGTATAAGATTATTATTAATAACACTTAGTAACTAACATCTTAACCTGTTTTAGCACCCATGTATTAATCATTATTCCCAGAAAATTTTGAAGTGGCATTTACCACTAGGAAATGCTGGATTCTTCAGACATCTAATTTCAGCCAGGAATTATTAGAAATACATATCCTTTAGAGCAAAATATTCAGTTGAAATGATTTTTATAGAAAATGAGCCTTACATAGGTTGTTCCATGAAACCGTCTTTGTTGGAAAGACAAGTTCTGCAGTTGTTACAGTTCCTGTAATACCTTAATTCAAGCTGGCCATGCACAATAATTACTTTTTCTAATGAATTTATTGAGTTATTTATGATGCCAGAAAATAAACTTTATCTATAACTTCAGTTTTTGGTAAAAATAAGACAAGAAAGTCAAGAATCAGCATGACTATATGTGTGTGCATGTTTATATATGATATATATATATATACATACATATATATTCAACACATTCTTGAAATATATTGACACCTTAAACTCACTTACTTCCAATTCTACTCTCATATTGTAGGACCTCACATCATTATGTTTTAACAAAATATTGCCTAGCTCACTCCACATCAAAATTCTAAAGAATTCCATAAATGAATATATAAAGTCTGACCTGTTTGCTGTTCCTTAAGTTCTTGAATATTGACCAATTTCAGGTAGTTTAGAATCAACCATCACTAAAAATAGTCATAAAATATCATTTACATATGATGTGTGGGTCCTAATTTTCATTATATCAATTTAATTCTGGAAAATTTATGAAAGTGGTAACTCAACAATGTTAAAATTTAGTATGCTGTATTATTCATACTTTTGCTCTCACTATCAATTTTTAAACTTTAGGATGTATATTTAAGGCAAATACGAATCTACATCATCTATATGTATATGCAAGTTTTTTACTTACAAAAGTATAATGTATATTAGGATTTATAGAAAATGATTACTGTCATTGCATAGAAGGAATACTTGAATATCAGTGAAAACATTTATAGTCCAATGAAAACAATTTACATCTGGTTAAAAAAATTAAGGCTTCAATTAACTGTACACATAAATCCAAAATGAGTATTATCTAAAGGTTTTCTCTCTACTAGCACTAGCAAATCAACTCTGAAATTTTATAGTTTACAATAATATCCATATTTTTCATGACTCTATATGTGCCTTCTAGGTGCTTCCCTACACAGAACCTGCACTAAACCACTGACCTTTCTTTGACTAATGTGGTATTTGCAGTTGATTCCAGCAGTTGTCAACTGTGTCTATTATTAAGCTTTTCTGTTGGCCTCCCAGCCTTGTTGGGCTAGCTTCTTGTGGATGGGAAAAAAAATAGAATATTCACTTTCCAGTAGTCAGTTCAGACACATCCAATAACCTATTTGGAACAGAAAAACTCAACTCAAAGGGTTAAATTATCAAACCATAGCCTGGTAAACCAAAATATATGATCGTAGAAGTTAATCACTAACAGTGAACTTGCTGCACAATGTGACTGAGATAAGCAAATGATAAGCCTTTTAAAAACCAAATTCATTATTATTATCTATTGTGGTCACATGTATTATATTTGAATGTTCTAAAACATTTATAAGCTTAAGACATTATCAGTTAAAAAATGAAATGTGTTCTACTGTGTTCATTTCTAGCAATAAAAATATATAAATTATATAATTATGTTGTATTAAATCACTAGCAAAATATCAATTAAGTAAAGCCTTTATTGATAATGCTAAGCATGAGAATTTTTTTTTTTTTTTTTGGTTTTTCGAGACAGGGTTTCTCTGTGTAGCTTTGCGCCTTTCCTGGAGCTCACTTGGTAGCCCAGGCTGGCCTCGAATTCACAGAGATCCGCCTGCCTCTGCCTCCCGAGTGCTGGGATTAAAGGTGTGCGCCACCGCCGCCCAGCCAAAGCACGAGAATTTTAACACAAAAACAGGACCATGAAGATGGCTTAGTGAATAAACACAGTGGCCGGCAAGCTTGACAACCAGAGTTTGGCCCCTAGAATGTACATGGTGGGAGCAGAGAACATACTACCTCATTTTTTCCCCTGACTTCCACATTCACACCACGGGATTACAAGCTCTTCCATGAGTAAGTGTAATGAAAGTATATTATACAAGAACAAAGAGAAATAAATCAAATTATTTTGTTCTTTAGTATTCATCTGGGGGAAATTCTGATAAACATGATCTGAAAGGTGATTTTTACTTTATTTCACAGAAGTCAGAGACAGCCTAATTTAGAACATTGCTTTCTTCTGGGCTATCTAAATTTCATTCTTCTATGAAGATGATAATTACTTCCTGGGTGGCTGGACACCCTGCAACTAGTCTAGTCATGGATTCGGTTATTCTTTAAACCATCTGCAATGAAGTCCATGACTAGTTAGTATCAAATGTTTTATATAATAAAGCACATCCTTGAACTCCTGATCTTTCAACCTGCACTTCTCAAGTGCTGGAATTACAGGAGGGACACCCCTTGACTGGTTTTTGTAGTATGGAGCGTTGCTCCAGGACCTTGTTTATGATAGGCAAGCACACTACTAATAGAGGTACATCCCAAGCCCCCGTTTAACTTTAATTATATTTCAAAATGATTGTTTTTCAGGAACAGACAATCAGGATTTTAACATAAGAATTTTGTGGAGACACAATATTAGCCCCTAACACTGAAATGATATATATGAGATAATGATATATCAAAGAAGTTGTACCAATGGAAAATGTACAAAATTTATGATCTGTATACAGGGAACACTTCTATATTTATAATTTACAGAAAAAGAAAACTCTCCATTGAAATTTTTAGTATTACCAAATAGGATAAACAAAAATTCCAGGAGAAAATTCGAACCTACCAAACATATAATGGATTAATATTTCCCCCCACTATAGCCTCCTAAAAAGACAATGAACATTTCAGAAATGTTGTGAGGAAGAAATATAAGATGGTAATGAGCATATGGAAATGTTTCATTTTTGATCAAAAATGGGGACCTGACTGTGGTGTCTCCTGAGAAATAACATCTACCACTATGAAGATTCTATAGGCCACCATTGTCTTTTTCTGGTAAAGTTAGATTTTTCTCAGCCATCTCATTCTGTAGAGAGGGATGTTATGTTGGATATCTTCCATCTGGTCCTCTGGGGCCTTTGTTTCGGTATCTACATATGGCTGATATTACTACAGAGAAATATATTCCAAGCCAGCAGGAGGCAGTTGCATTTCAGTTCTGGGATATAGAAACTCACTGTCTGTCACCATTACTTCTAGTTTCTCTGACATCTGTAGTATTAGCAAAAGGGAATATGCCAAAATGGCAGCAGGAGAGTCAGGCTTCCAGCCTGTTCAAGAATTTCTGTACATTTCTGGGATGTAGATAGTCCTGTGAGGAATGATCCTAAACCAACTGACAGCTACCTCTGCTGTAGTTATTCAGGGCAATTAATTTGTAATTTTGATATACAGATATCGATTTCTGCTAAGTCACAGGGTAGAATTATCAAATGGTGCTAATGATGAAAATCTTATAAATACAAAATTCTATGAACTAAGAAGATTGGATGATGGAGGCCTGCAAAAGTCATAGATATTGTCACTTAATGATAATTTGAACTGGGTCGCTCTTTTACAACTTTGAGTTTTGTCCCATAAGATTACTTTCCAAACTGTTCCATGTCCTAGCTCTAATGATAGTGAAATTAATGTAAGAACTGAAGCTAAGACTTTAGAATGGTGTCTGAGGGAATTTTTACTGTATTTAGCTATAAAATTGAGTTACTAATATCCATGATTACCTTAAAATTCTTATTCTTTTCCTCAAATTTTATATTTTCAAAGCTTACTTGGAACTCTAGATAATTTTCTTCCTAAATAATGTATTACTTAATATAGTTTGGGACTTTGCCAAAAAATAAATCCTTAATATTGTCCTGAACACAGTACAATTACTACATTAATACATGCAAATTTGACCAAAAGAGCACATATATCTAACTTTGTAGCATATATTGTATTTATTATCATGAAAATCAAATTAAAATATGGAGAAATAAACAAATTTATTTTAAATGCATTTAAATATGAAATAAATTTAAGTATAAAATAAAAATACATCTTTTAGTGTCATTACAGAGTTGCAACTGAATCCCTGAGAGGGCAAGACTCCCAGCAGAATTTCACTAAGAATGGCTTTTAATTCTGTATCAGTCACAGCTCTGACTCAGGCAGGAAAAAAAATTATTCTTTTCAATACACTTTGCACAAGTTGTTAGTGAACATATTAGTTAATGACCTGAAGGCAAATCTCTGACAATGTGATTTTGTGCTAATTGTGTGGAAAAATATTTCTAGCTTTTAAAAACGCAGCAGTCTGGGTGGCTATGGGGAATTTATCTTCCCTGTTTGAGCTCCTCTATTCAACCTTCCTCAAGGGCACTCAATCATACCAAATGAATCATCTAGCATTCACATCATGTGTGAAATCAAGGAAAACCCTCAAGAGTCAATGTCATGGATTAGACGACGTCAGTCTGTTTGCATTCAGCAGGCATTACAATGACAAATAAGATAAAATTATTTGGAATAAGCACATGCATATTTTAGCATCTCATCTTCACATGTTTTATTTTACAAAGTCTGTTTCTGATATAACATTATTTTGTCACTCAAAACATCCCCATTTTAAGTTTATCATCTTTAAAATATTTTTATTATTAATGAAATAAATGAATGTTCCTTGAGAACATGTATTACTGGAAGATCACTAATTTATAGAGTTTAGCAGAGGAATATTTAGAATAGTTATGCTAAGATATGAAACTAAAACACACAGAGAGATATTTGCTGTTGAATTTATTATGACTTGAAATCCTTATTTAAATATTGTTGAATCTTTCAATCTACTACTGAGAAACATAATGGAGAGGTAGTTATACATTAAGTATATGTATCTTAGTAACAATGAGCCAAGATGCTATGGGTAATCTGTAAAACAAAAAACAAACCAAAAAAATGGGTAATATCACAATCACCTTATATACTGTATCTTACATAATATAAGTCAAGATATGTGCATAAATTTGAACATAAACAAACCAAAAAAATGGGTAATATCACAATCACCTTATATACTGTATCTTACATAATATAAGTCAAGATATGTGCATAAATTTGAACATAAATTTGGCTTACAGTAGATTAGTTAAGATTTTATTATCTAAATTATATTTTACAAGTGTTTAATATTCATTCATATTAAATGTATTTTCTCTCCATCTTAACATACACATATATTTTAACCATATATATATATATATATATACATATATGTGGTATATATAATTTTCTTCTAGATGCCTGCTTGAATTTAAGTGAATACATACAGGCTTTAGTAGAGCTAGCCAATTCAAAAGTTTGCCCATCAAGGAACATGTTAATTTATACCCTTCATTGTGGTCTTCTTTATGAGGTATAAGATAATGCAAAGCTCACTTTTTTGATTCAATCATTGCAAACAAAGGTTTTCTTCACATTATGTATTATAAAACTTAAAGGTTCTAGACAAATTTAAAGAACAGGGAGCATGGGATTATGGGAGTTAATGCATACTCTCTTTCCTTTGTTCATCATGAGAAAGAAGATGCTTTATATTGTACATGTAAAATTTGTACTGTTTCATGCAGTACAACACAGAGAAAATGAATCCTTTCAATTATAGAGCAGTCTTTATTTTTTAATCTCCTAGTTTACAAATAAAACAAACTATAAAATGTTGATATGAAAACATCTACAAATATCTAATAAATCAAAAAGATTAAAAAATCCTATATATTGTTTATGAGCAAAGTCTCAAACTGTCAGATTACCCTGACTTGACTTAGACATTTTATGACATCCAAATCAAAGTCCAGTGAGTTATTTTATTGACAACAACAAACTGTCTCTAAAGTATCTAGATAGAGGAGAAAGACACAATGACTTAGACAATATTGAAGCACAAGCAAGAGTTGCAGAATGACATACCTAACCCAAAGAGGAACAGTATTGGTATTACACACTAATACATTGCTAAAGTAACAGAGTAGTGTAAAATGAGATAGATCCATGAACAGAGGCATCAAGACAAAATCAATACAATGGAGAGAAAATAGTACAGGGACAACTTGTCATCTATATGCAAACAAATGTGTCTTTATACATGCAGTACTGACATGCTTTGCAACAAGTAATTCAAAATAAACTCCAGACAAAAATGTAAAATGCAGAATCTTAACACTCTTAGAAACAACATGGAAACCAGAAAAAATATGGTATAGTGATAGCATTTTAGACACTAACACTAAAATATGATACTTGAACTAAATGATTAATTTCATTAAAAATGAAAACTTTTCTTCAAAAATGATACCATTTTTTCCCCCATGAACAAATATCTGGTTGGTGTAATTGACAATAAATAGGTTAAAAAAATCTGACAAATTTTCAGGTTAGAATCTCATAGGGAATTTAATTTCAAATTAAAAGCAGATTTTGTTGCCACTACACACCTAATAGAATGCCACAAACATAAAGGAATGGCAATACCAAATACTACTGGTGCAATGGAAAGTCTCATTACTTGGTAGAGAGAGGGGTGAAAGTGGCCCAGACACCTAAGAAGACAGTTTGGCAGCTTCCTACAAAACTGGCCAGGATTTCAGTGTTTTATCCAACAGCCCCACTCCTTGGAATTTACCAAAGCATATTGGACATTATATCAACACAAAAATAAGAAATATTGACCAACAGCATTTGTGAATAAATCAGCTTTGTTCAGAATTCACAAAACATGGAAGCAACTAGCATGTTCTTCAGAAAGTGAGTTAGTAAATAAATCATTGAATATCCAGACAATAAAACAGTTACTCAGGGATAAAAAGAAACATATTGTAAAGTTATGAAAGAAATTCAAATGTAAAATAGTTATAATAAAATTCAATTTGCAATTCTGCTATTACATGATTCCAAATTATGGCGTTGCATAAAAGACAGAATCAGGAAAAAAATCAAATGCTCAGTGCAGGAGAGTAAAGACAAGTAGACTGAGAGAATTTAAAGAAGTGTGTACGATGCTATAGTGGTGCGTAATATGTGCTATGACATGAATTAAACAGGAATATGCTGTTTAGGAAGCAAACCAAGCAGTGAAAGGCAAATAACAAATAATTTAGCTGATAAGTGGAAATTAAAAACATGGTCTTCCTGAAGCAGAGTTGGAGACTAACAAAGTTGTAGTGAGTTGAGATGGAGGGGTTTATAAACATGCTAAGAGGAAAAACAAATAAATTTCAATTGCATAGAATTGTATATTCAGCAACTGTTTACAACATGGAGACTATAACTAATAACAATCTACTAAATTCTTGAATATTGCTGAAAGTTGATTCTAATATGTCTCATTATAAAAATGGCAATTTTGTGATATAGAATGTTAATTAACTTTAGGCAGTACAGAATATACATATAGTTGTATATATAAAATACCATGTTGCATATGATAAAATACACATTAACTTTTTTTCACACATTAACTCAATTCACTTTTTAAAGTAGGAAGGTATAGTTAAATGCAGGACATCAGCGTATAGAAGCATTTTCCCCAAATATATAGTTTACAGTTTTGTGATTTTTTTCTCTCTTTAAATCTTTTATTTCTACTAACAATATAAGAAATGCTTATTTGAATGTGTCACAGAATACATGATAAAGTATTTTATAATATTACTTCTTTGGATGCATCTTGAACCTAGAAGTGTCAAAAACACACATCCATAAACTTCACCAAAATAGTGGAATCCCTCTCTCTCTCTCTCTCTCTCTCTCTCTCTCTCT
>CABHPQ010152475.1:29164-43836 GCA_902168405.1 Peromyscus aztecus
TGTGTGTGTGTGTGTGTGTGTGTGTGTGTGTGTGTGTACCAGAAAGAACAAGATGAGTGGACTTATCTGCGACCAATAGATTCCTTAGACTGGCTGCTGTAAAGCAAAAGTGTGCATGTTCCCTCATGTCCACCTCTTACGTTACAATGGAACAACCTGTTTCATTTCTGATGAGGACATGTATGCTAGTCAGACGGCCCAAATATCCTATTCAGTAGAAACTTCAGCCACATTAAAGGATGCAGAAACCTGATATACAGTAAGGTGTCTCCAAAAAAGATGATAGATGCAGCTAACTCTACAAGGAAATTCTATCTCTTATTTATGAAACCCACGGGCTATAAAAATTCTGTGTTCATTTATAATCTTTAAAGGTAAATTATGTAATTGTAGCTGTAAACAATGGTGAAGTTAGAGTTGCATACCTAATAAAATAACAGGTTCACTTTTTGAAAGGAAGTGTAAAGCTACAGTATATGCCACATACAGAATAAATATCATATTATCATACAAATGCACATATAAACTAGCATAAAAGATTGCATCTTGTGGAGAGAAACTAGTGGTGGCATCATGAGGACAAGAACGGAGTGAAATGAAGGGAAGACAGAATAATGGAACAGTGTGAGTGATCTATCTTGTGAAATACTGTAGTTAACTTTCTCTGTGAAGTGAGATACTCCGTCACTTTTCCAAGTTAACGTAATTGGGAATGGGATTTGCTTTTTTTTTTTTTTTAACACATTTTCCAAACTGATAAGCAATAAGTGCAGACATTTAAAGATAAGCAATGTAGTGCTTTGATTCATGGATTAACTATGGACAATTAAATTCATGCCTCATTTAAGTCCTCCAGCCTCTCACCCATCTTTTGGAATCCTATTTCACAATATTTTTTACTTTTAGACATCAGGGTTAGGAGAGACTTTTCACGACTACATCACAGATTACTTCTGTTATTGATGGTGTATGTCCTATTAGCTCTCTTGGATAGAGAGTGGTAGAGGAAAAAGAAAGTGGCTCTCCAGGGAGAGCAGCAGACAGAGGGGGAGATAAAAATAACCCACTTCCAGTACAATTGTACTCCGTTAGCAGGCATCATTGCCAAACACACTTACCTTCTGTTTCTTTGAGTTTTAGCTGCCTGAGGCTTGAAAGTCACTTGTCTGAGGTTCTGCAGCCCCCATTCCAGCAGAAAAAAAAAGTGGAATTCTATTCTTTCTGGAAACTGTTTGGCCTCAAAGTGTCATATGCTAACTCACTTGTCATCCCTGCCAAATCATTCTGGGAAGAGTGCTGTAACTCAACAAAAATCAGTGCTCATTTTCTATCCATCCGGTGAAGTTAAGGTTTGTGAGTCACCTTGAAGTATTTGAAGTCTATATCATTTAAAAAGAGAAAACATTATAATCAAAAGATCATTGAAGAACACCTCACTTTATTAGTTTTTTTTTCATTTCTGCATCTAAATACTTAACAAGAAGCAATTTCAGAGAGCACAGGTTTATTTTGGCATATTATGGGAGAGGTACAGTCCACCATGTCAGGGCAAGCATCACAGCAGAACTGGCAGAAGCCATAGCAGCTGCAGCATGAGGCAGCTGATTGATCATGTGACATTGGTAGTCTGGAATCCGAAAGAAGAATAGAGTGGAAGTTGCTATAAACCCAAAACCTATGCCCCTTAACACACTTCTTAAATATTTCAAAACCATCTGAAATAGTACCATTATCTAGGTACAAGAATGGCATCATAGGTTGTCAGCTTTAATTGTGAATTTCATGTTTTGATCATATTCACCCCCTTTCCCCACTCCTTCCAGAACCTTGACCACTTCCTTACACAGTAAACTATGTGTTTGTTTTATAGAATAAAGTGGATCCAGAAAATAAATTGCTGTCAAACTCTTATTAAGTGTTGATTTCTTCATTTATTTTGTTTGATTTCAGACAGGCTCAGATAACTCAGGGTGGCTCAAACTTGTTATGTAATAATGACCAACATTAACCCTAAGGCTTGTATAATCATACCTAGCCAACATAGCATTTTTACAATACAGGACCTTTTATATTATTGACTTTATAAGGCCAGAATATACTTTTAGTATGTATGAAAATGTGATGAAACTTCCCAAAATATATACATAAATGAAGGCAATCTAAGTGAAATCTCCAAATAATGAGAGAGACATTGTCATTGACATTGACATTGCCACCAAAGCTTCCAGTACTGGGATTGGATTACATCTAATTGAATTGTTTGTCAAAGGGGCCTCATGGGAATTCCTCAAGTAACTTAGGCTGTTGCCAAGACTATAGGTTGCTCTCCACAAATAGACAGCAAGGCCTTATTGCTGAAGACAATACCTATACAACTCAATGAACATGGAGATATTGAGCTGGTGACTCATAGACCCTTCATCCCTATGACCCAGCATCTTTGCTACAGGAAAGTACACTATTAAAAGAGTTGTGTAAACATCAGACAAACCACAAACTCTTTATCTACAATGGTATACTATCTGTGTAGGAGTTTGAATATATTTTGCCCCACAAGCTCATAGGGAGTGGCACTATTAAGAGATATGGCTTTTTTGGAGGAAATGTGTCACTGTGGGGAAAGGCTTTGACCTTTCCTATGATCAGGATACTGCCCAGTGAGTCATTCAACTTCCTTTTGCCTGTAGATGTAGAACTCTCAGCTCTAGTACCACATCTGCCTGCATGCTCCCATGCTCTCTATCATGATGGTAATGAACTGAACCTCTGAAATTGAAAGCAAGCCACCACAATTACATGTTTTCTTCATAAGAGTTGCTGTGGTCATGGTATCGCTTCACAGCAATAAAATGTGTGTGTGTGTGTGTGTGTGTGTGTGTGTGTGTGTGTATGTGTGTATGTATATACATATATTCATTTCCCTGTAACTGTTTGAAACAATGCATAAGCCTTCATACTTTGCTTTGCTCATTCCTGAAATGCAACATAAATATACATATATACACCCACGTCTAGAAAAGCAGCCAAATGATCCAGGCAACAGATGGGAAACTCAGAGCCCATGTGTTCACATTCCAACTATGCCAATAACTTGCTGGGTGATCTTGAGCAAGCTACATATCTTCAGCTAATTGCCTTCCCTCTAAAAGAACAGAGCCATAGGGCTGGATATTAGCTTTCAGAAGCCAAGTAATGAATTTGTCCCACCATCCTTCTTAATATGGAAAACATATTCAAATAATAAAGAGCTGGAATTGATCTTATTATTATTGCATAATCTCATTAGGTCTCTCCTGCTGTTATGAAAGCTATAACCAAATGCTTTATAAAACCCACCTTTTAAATATAGAGCCTTCACTAAAACTGAGACAAGGAACAAAAAGACAACTTAAATACATCTAGCCTCCCCACAAAAAAAAAAGAAAGAAACACAAGCAGACAACAAATGCATGGTATAATCCTCAATATAATTAGTACTTAAAAATGGAAAATCAAAATCTAATATTCCATCTCACACCCAATATGATGACTAAAGCTTGAGGAACCCCACAGAAGACAGGGAAGAAGGGTTACAGGAGCCAGAGAGGTCAAAAAGAACACAGCTCCCACAGAATCCACTAAGCAGGGCTTATAGGAACTCACAGGGATGGAAGCAGCAATCGCCAAGCTGGCATTGATCTATCTTAGATTGTCCGCAAACATGCTGTAGTGGTTTAACTTGGGGTTTTGGTTGGATTCCTAACTACGGGAATCGGGTATCTCTGACTCTTTGGCCTGCTTGTGGGACCTCTTTCCTGCTACTGGGTTATCTTACCTCACATTACCTGGCAATGATGTAATCATTCATGCTTCATAGTCTACTTCCATTTTTTGTGTTATTTCATCATGGGTTCAGAGCAAGTGATCCAGTAAGATATGAACTATAATATCCATAGCTGTGAGATAAATATATTCTGTTTATAAGTTAATGATATATTATTTGTTATAATGTCAGAAAATATAACTATGAACCTTGAGGATATCAGAATAAGTTCAAAGAAGCTAGTCATAAATGTCACATCTCATACAATCTCATTTTTGTGATAGGAAAATAGAATAAGAAAATTCATTGAGATAAAAAAGTAAATGATATTTTGTAGAGCTGACTTAGTGCTGCTCAATTTTACCACAGTTTTTGAATTTTAATAAAAACTTTGGGAAATTGTCAGATTACCTTAGGCTGCCTTTCCAAGAATATACAGACGAAGAAAAATATTTTGTTCAGATTGCTAATTTGGTAAACAATTGAAGGTACTCTTAATATTAGATTGCATTATTGATGAGATAATACTGTAGACAAGCATCATCACCATATTATATATATATTTCCTAAGATGTATAAATTGAATATGAAATATCCCCTAAGAGTTTATAGGCTGAACACCTGGTGCCAGCTGGTGAAATTATTGAAAACACCAAGAGATGAATGTACTCATCTCACCAGGGACTTTCACTAATGAGTGACTAGCTGAATGGGCTATTGAGGAAGTAGGACCTACTGGAAGGAAATAGGCCTCTTTCGGTATGACTTCAAAGTGTGTACTTTGACTTAAACCTTTTTTTCTCACTCAATCTTTGTTGTTTGGCTTCCATAGAGTAAGACATATCCTCTTCCATACTTTAAAGAGAAATGAATGCCTCACTGCAATCCAGAGACCACCTTATAACATAGTATTAACATTGATGAATGTAGAATTTAATTAAAGGAACTGTTTTTGTCATTTGAAAGACCATTACATAGGACTTTGTGTACATTCTTCTGAAAGCTGATGAATTCTCTTGATATGTGCAATGATATTAGTTGCACTGAGATATATGAGTTAGATTTCAGCATCTAAAGATCAATGCTAAGGAAAGAAAGATGGTTAATTAGATCTTCTTTCCCCATTAGGAACAGTACATATTGCTAATGAATAATTTTAGTTGCCATGACTATGTCATGACCCAGGATATATCCAGATTCATAGGCTTGAAAATTTGTTATATATATTCATGCAAAATTATAGAATCATGATGAACTAAAGACATCTGAACATTTTCACTACTCTTCAACTTTCCTCTTTCTGAAATCATAGATATTAATAAGTGAATATTAGGAATAAATATAATTTAAATGCCTTTTTGTCTAGAAATTCCCTCTTTTCTATCATTTCTACAAATTAATTGCAGACTTAGATATTGCAGAGTGCTGACCTAGGGACACTAGACTTAGGACTGCAGGACTAATCTGTTCAAGACAATAAGTACCCCAATGTAAAGGCAGTCATGAGTCCAGTGTCCCTAGCTCAGAGCTTTGTGATGCCTAAGTCTGTTAGATCATTTCTTATAGTGATATTTTATTTGTACTGAAATGTGATTTGTATGTTAATAAATAAAGTTGCCCGGGGGTCAGAGCTATTAGTAAGCCATAGTGAAAGCTGGGCGGTGGTGGTGTACGCCTTTAATCCCAGCACTTGTTAGGCAGAGCTAGGTAGATCTCTATGTGTTCAAGGATACAGCCAGCATTGGAGACACATGCCTTTAATCTCAATACCAACCATAGAAGACCTGGAGGTCTGTACAGACAGGCAGTGACTAGGAGGTCATGTGGATGGGTTTACAACCAATGAGAAGGCAGAACAGAAACTCTATAAAAAAAAGACAGACACAGGAAGTAGGTCTCTTTCGGAGAGGTACAGCAACAGTGACAGGAAGGGAAAGGTTTTTAGCTCTTAGCTATTGCTCTGACCTCTTGGCTTTCATCTTTGTATTGGCTTTGTGTTTCTTATTTAATAAGATGGTTGGTTACATCTACAATTTCTACTAACTAATTTATCATAGAGGATTTACATGAAATCAGCACTAGACTTACAATTGTATTTCATTTGGTGGTGGTGTTAAAAACTCAAAGATTCTGGTCAGGTATGGTAGCATTCCCAAGCTAGTAAAGAGGATGCCAACTTTTTGGACAACCTGGCCTATATAACAAGACTATCTCAAATATCAAGGAGGACTATGAAGGAAAATCTTTGTTTATTGGAAAGAAACTTGTCTAACTGGCTGAAGCGAAAATGATTCAATAGGAGAAATCACATAATTCAGATTTGAGATATAAAATAAAAAAAGGTAAGACATGTATATAAAGCCCATTAAAAATAATGTTTTGTTTTACTATTTACAGAATCCAAAAGTAATTTTACCATTAAAGACAAATAATTTACTTCACGTATACTTCTGAGGTTAAATTGAGACCTACTGTGTGTTCAACAAAGGAGGTGTGTTTCAGGGTAAAGCTTTTGTGAGAAGAAACTGAAGGTGCTGATATGGTGGAAAAGTAATCACAGTCTTTTGCTATGTCAGGGAGATTTTGAGAAGAGAGCAGTATAGACTGATTTGTGACATCAGTTAGTGGATTCTGTATGTTTTATTTTTGTGACAAATTATTCAAAATATAAACAAAAACAGAAAATGGTACTATTCCCATATGACCTTGGAGATACTGAAAATTGAGGTGCCAATTAGAAAGCACAGAGGTTATTGACCTGCTTTATACTACCTTGCTCTGCATCTTTTTGTAGCACCATTCAAAGCTCTGGAAAGAATGGTGGAAAGAGTAACTTCTTGACTTCCTGTGGTTCATCCAGAAGCCCTATATTCATCCTACAACTCCATGTTTTCTGTGGGCCTTTGACATTGATCTGGATTGCAATTGTGCCTTTCAAAACCCTAGGGTTATGATGCAATCAACATCACAGTGGAGTAGATTTCTTCAATGAAATGATGTGGACCAGAAGTCTCACTTCACAAGTTTCTATCACACCACAAAGCTGAGAGGAAAAAAAAATAATTGTAATTATTATAAACTGAAGGGTGATGAAATAATTTAAAAATGTTCTTTTCATCATGCTTTGCCAGTTGGATTTCAGAATGCACAGAGACATAATGAAGAATGGTTGACTTAAAAAAGCGCTATTCCATATTTTTTTCAGATAGAAAGGGAACTTTACTGAGAGTAGAAGAAAAGCAAAGAAAAGTGTTGATTTATCTAGAGAAAAAGGATTTTCCTAGAAAATGATGAATGTCTTAATTAAATCTATAAAATTAGGATTACTATAAAAATATAACTACTATAAAAGTCAAAGGGTCTCAAGATGAAGGTACTTCCTTTCTGGGTCTGTTTTAAAAACATATCCTGTGATGAAAGATGTTACAGTTTTAGTCAAATAAAAATTATAATTTGGAAACCTTCCATGGAAAAACCTGAGAATAGAGAAAATATATTTAATCATAAAATCCAACAATGTGTTTTGGTTGTTAGCACATTTTTTTTCATTTATTTAGTGAGGTTTGGAAACTTTCAGGAAAAAATAAATTAGAAGTATGAAATCTAAGTATGTGTAGAACTTCCTCTTTAAAAACAACAATGTAAGTGGGAAAGCAGGTCATTCTTGTTTTTTCAGGGAAACTTGTACTATTTGTGGGGCTGTAGAAAAATTGATGCTAAAATTAAAAAGCATTAACAATATATTATATATAACTATTAGAATTTTCAATGGATGTTTAATTGATGTTTTATATAAAATTAGCCTATTTGCAGAAGTAAAGAATATTTGAAAGAACAGGGTGCTTTTTTAAAATTCTCAATTCAAATATTATATTTCTCGCTCCAAGAAATTACTAAACCAAAATTAAAAATAATACACCATTACAATAAGCATTCATCTGAACCAAAGCAGAGAGAAATGGATGAAAAGATAATCTGTCCACTACAAATATCATTTTTTTTCTTAGAGAAAGTTAAAAAATGAATTTAGTATAAAAGCAAATTAACTTTAAGAAATTATGTCTCCTACTTAAAAGGAGTAGAGGACTAATAAAAAGAAATAATACTCCAAAGCATTTAATTATAGCTGTATTTTTAGCCCCTGGTCTCCATACCAAAGTAATAAAACTCAGCAGCTTCTAGCATCAGAAATGGACCACCTCACAAATTTGGGGAATCAGCTCTAACATTAAGATGTCAGCAAGGTTGCTTTCTTCTGACATCCATGAAGAGGATACATTTCATCTCTCTTCTAACTTCTTGGTAGCTTCAGATTGTTTTGACCTATAGATATTATTTTTCTTGTATATCTACAAGATTGTTTCAGATCAAGGCCTATCAAAGTTCTCATCAGACTTCGGATTTCAGTTTCAAGCCTAGTAGGTTTAATTAGAAATAGTGTTGAGACTGATTTTCAAATTAATACACAGGATCAAGACAAATCATAAGAAGAAAGAATAACAAATCTGAGGGCTGGAAATTTGTCTCTGTACATGAGGCACTTGTTGCACAAATGTGAGTATCTTAGTTTGAATGTTAGAATCCAAGTAAAACCAAGCATGGTAGTACCCATCTGTAATATTTGTACTCTTAAAGAGAAATGGAAACCAGAGGCAGAAGTATCCCTTAATGCATATAGGACAAATATGATGGAATTCACAGTATGAATAACAGAGACCTTGTTTCAAACAGGGTGGAAGATAGGAACTGTTCTTTGAGGTGGTCCTAGGATATCCAGACATACATTGTGGGCAGTGTGCCTGCACCAAAACCCATGAATATATACACATATGCAAGCATGTATACACACACACACACAAAAATACCATGAACACACAAAAAGAAGAATTGAACTTACGTCCTCTTTTAGGAATTTGTCAGTTTATTTATGATCACTAAACTTGTTGATATGAAGATCCAACAAGGAGAATATCCTTCTAGAAGAAAAAAAGTCTTTAAAAGTCCTGAATAAGAGGTGGAATTGGGAATCTAAGGAACATTAGCATTTTACATGACTATGTAGTTGTGAAGTTTCATGTTTCTGATTGAGGCATCATGAGATTCCAATACAATGTATGGCCTTGCATAATTGTTTTGTGAGGATCTCTATTGCTGTGAAGAGACACCATGACCACAGCAACTCTTTAAAAGGAAAACATTTAACTGGGGCTAGCTTACAGTTTCAGAGGGTTAGTCTATTACTGTTATGGCAGGAGTCATGCAGACAGGGATGGTGCTGGAGAAGGAGCTGAGAGTTCTACATCTTGATTTGCAGGCAGCAGAAGCCACTATGTGTCACATAGAGTATAAGTGTGAGCAAAGGAGACCTCAAAGTTCACCCCAACTTGACACACTTCTCCAATAAGGCCACACCTACTCCAACGAAGCTATATTTCCTAATAGTGCCACTCCTTATGGGAGCCATTTTCTTTCAAACTACTACAATAATTCTCATGTCTATTTCATCTGTGTATTGCCTTAAAATGATTTTTATGAATAAATATCTAGTACAGCTGATTTGTAAATACATGATGCCAAACAAACAAAACAAAAACATAAACAACAAAAAGGACAGACTCCACAGAGAATGCATGAAGAGAAGATAGGAATAGGAATTGTCACCCATACAAAATTATACATTTCAGCAAAAGTTAGAAACATTTCAATGCCAGGGAAAGCAGAGGGCTATTTCTTAACCAAGATGGGACAGCTGACTTCTTAAGTGGAGTTTGGACAATTTGTATTGAGTAGCACTGTGAAAAGTCTGAACCCTTAGAAATGCCCCCTTCCACATCATACTTGTCCTCTAGCATGTACCTCTTCTCTACAGCAATGCATTTCTTTTTCTTAGAAATGATTTTATTTAGGCCACATTGAGGCTGCACACTGATGTAATTGAACTTCCCATTTTGAACTGATGAAATGTGGAAAGCAAAACAAAACAAAAAATCCCTGAAAATTGGTTTACTTCAACTTTTGAGGTGTTTTTTTAAAAAAGAACTTCTGAAGAGAACATCCAGAATTTTCAAAGAAACCCAAGGAATGCCTTTGTGCTTTGCCAAGAAGTTTCAAATAAGCTGCTTGCTTTGATTGTCTTATCCACAAAATCACAAAAAGCTGATGTATTGGTCAGTTTACACTATGATAGTACTTCCTACCTAACATCCCAGGGCTGCGTAGCTGATAATCATCAATGTAGTCTACCACCTTTAGAGCTTTATTTTCAGTTTTCCCATTATTTTATTTCTGTGTATCTCTATATATTACTGATTTAGATTTTACACTGTTTCGTACTGCATGGTTTGAGTTTTACCTTATAAAATTAAGGTGCCCTGATTTTTCTCCTCAAATAACCCTTGCATTATTCCATGCTTTTCTACTTTGAGTTAAACTTTTTTATTTGATTTTTGTTCCAATCATTCTCAATTCTCTGCCTATGGTAACACTATCTACTCAACAAACTTTTCTGGAAAAAAAATATGGTATATTCCTCTTGTTAACTGGCATCACTTTCCACGGTCTTTTCTCAGTTGTTCTCTGTCTTTAGTTTTTTGAGACACAGAACATGGAGGTCAGGGATTCCATCAGGCTCCCTGGGAAATGAACTTCAGTGATCCCCATAACCCTCTTCCTACATGCCTAGAGGTACAGAAGCATACTGAAATAGCAATTTTGTGCATGGATTCTGGGGGATCTAGGATAGGTACGTATTCTTTATTTTTTTTCCTGCATAGCAGACACTTTACCACTAAGTCATTTCTGTAGCCTCAATTATTAAAATCTGAATACTGAAGAAAAAGTCCTTCTGTGGAGCTGAAACCTTTATGTTTGAAGACATGATTTTGCTCAATGTGTTTGCTCTCCTGAGGTGGGAAGAGTGACCCATGGACTTAGGACCAAATCTCTTAAAAAGGGTTAAGGCTTATTGATGATATCGCTAAAGGATGTAAAAAAGCACTAGATTTTTGAGAGGTTGGAAATCACAAGCCATAGTAATTTTCTGGCACTAGGCTGAAAATACAGGGCTAGTATAGTAATAGGTGGAAGAAAACAACACAAATCTAGTCCAAACAGAGTGACCTCTACACTACCCTGCTCCAGCTTAAATGTATTCTCTACAGTAACCCCCTCATTTTTACTGAAAATAACTTTTCTTCTCATGTAATATATCCCCTCTTTCTACACCTCCCAGTTCTTCCAGACCTCTACTCCCATTGGATCAACTCCTTTTCTGTCTGTCATTGCAAACCCTACAATCATTTGGGATATTAAAACAGCACTTCTAAATGAAAAGACCACTGTAGATGAATTTCTAAATGGTATTATTAAATAAGAAACATGGAACCAAATATAAGGGTGAAAGCCTTAGAGAGATCATGGAAATAGGGAAAGCCACCAGCAACCTTACCTCACCAACTCGGCAACTTCCAAATGCCAGGACTTCCTGTTTACCCACGCCTATATGTCTTGCTGTTCTGCCATCTGATTTGCTCTCTCTGTTCAGCTACATCACCTCCTCTTCCTACCCAGCACTATCACTTCCTGTCTATCTGTACAGACCTCCATGGTTAACTAGTTTTGAAATTTAATGCATGTGCCATCACACCTGGCTCTGTTTCCAGTGTGGCCTTGAACATACAGAGATCCTGCCTGCCAAGTGACAGGATTAAGGGTATATGCTACCACTGCCTCACTTCTTTGTTTACTTATAATGGCTGGACTTTTCCCTCTGATCTCCAGGCATTCTTTATTTATTAAAACACAAATAAAATATCATCAGAGACCACCACATGACACGGTGACTAAGGAGAAGTGGAGTATGCAATGTGACAAGCCATGTCACAAAGTTAGGTCTGGAAGAGGCAGTTTGGAAATGAAACATAATTTTCTCCTAGCTTTTGAAGTATTAAAATATGATAATTGTGCCTAGATTTCACTGATTAAGAAACATTTCATAAAGTGTTTAATATTTATGACCACATGCCTGGGAAAATTATCAACACTGATTATGATTACAATTATAAGAAATATTAATTATTAACATGTTATTAAATAGTATAATAATTACCCTAGATTGATGATTCAAGCATCCATATATCAAGAACTTGTTCAAACAGTTGAGATGTGATCCCCCTCTAAATTACAGTAGGTTTTCTAAGTTGAAATTAAGGTAAATATGCCATAAATTAAAAAGTAAATGTCATGAGTTGTTTGTAACTACAATGAAGGACCTTTCTTTAAAGAAAACTTGAAAAAAAATTGGAATGTTATATGTAGCCTATTAAACTCTGATCACATCAAAACCACGAAATAATCAGATGCTAAGAACTTTCCTTAAACACAACTTTTCCTCAGAATATCTGAAAAAAACTTCTGCTAAGTAAACAATATAAAATATTGGTCCAAATAGATGCTTGAAAGAAAATCTTATGAGAGAAATGCTAACTTTTCCTGTTGCTAAATTCTGCAAGACTACCTTGGATGAGGTTTCATCAAAAAATATTTCAATTTAAAAGGCTATAAAATATTGGAAACTGGAAAGGTGGCTCAGTGAGTAAGATGCCTTCCATATAAGCAATAGGACAAGGATTCAACTGTTCAGTACCACTACATAAAAGTTTCAGGGAATACTGAGGATATCTGTAACTTTAGTCTTTAAGACAGAGACAAGTAGATCCCTGGAGCTAACTGGTCAGCCACGGTAGTTATATCTGTGAGTTTCAGGTTTAATGAGAGATCCTGTCTCAATTTAAGTAGATAAGAGACTAAATAAGACACTTAACATAGATCACTGACTGCTACATGCATTCACGCACAGGTACACATGCACTCACATACCCTTATTTACACAAATGGACACATAAACACATGTACAAAGTGATTTTGAAAATGCTGGAAAACAAGACAAGATTAGTTAAAGAAAATAGAAATTTAAGTATAGTAGTAGAGCAATCAAAATAATTATATAATTACTACTTAGAATCTCTAATGTTCTTAAGATACACAATGAAATATTATAATGCACTGTTAATCCACTAAAATAAATATATGAAATTGAGAAAAATGTACATGAACTTAGAAAATAAAGAATAGGTTGAAATATAAAATAAGATCAGATCAGATAACTTATTTTGTTTCCTTAAGTGGCTATTCATAAGTTTGCATAGAATACTTTTTAAATGACTTTAATTTGCCATCTTTCTTAGAATATCAATATTAACATACATAAATTATGCAATATTACTCTATTAACATAATTGACATAATTACCATATTTTACATAAATACACCTTAAGTTTTCCAAACATTCATTTGTCTTGGGTGGCATACACCTATAATCCCAGAAGTAAGGGAAGGCTTTATATTTGCTTCCTAATTGTATTATTTTTCTTCCAAGCTAGAATTATGAAAGTTCACCTGAAATAGGCCCTGCAAATATATGCATATATAAAAATTTACCCTCCCAATTATTAGCCCAAAGAAATAAATAATTAGTAACTATGCTTGTAATTAATCATTTATATCAGTGGTATATACACATACATCTGTGAAATACTTGTTGCTGTGATAACCTCCACAGTACAAGTAATTTCAATTGTTTATTAAGCTGACAGAAATGATAATTTATTTAAAATTAGAAACTAGAATACAGCAATGTGAATAAAATATTATCATCTAAAAACCAGTTACTAAATTAATCACTTAACATTGTATGGATTACAGGGCTACAGGTATCATAAAATTCTAATTGAAACTATAGTAAGCACTAAATATTGTCTTAATGCAGCAGTAATTAATTGTAGTGGGAAATCAATCAGTCAATTAATGGTGCAAATTATGGTCTTAATTTCTTTATCTCAGTTCTTCAGACATGAATAAAAAGGTTGCATTGAAACTACAATACTTAACTAATCTAAAAATCTTGAATGTACTAAAACTTACAAACATATAAATTCAAAAATCTGGAACAAAACATTTACAAAAAAATCTGTGTGATATGCACTGTGCCATAGAACACATTTACTTCATTTTAAGCTGTATGTAAGTAAGTGATTAATTTTCACATCATATTTGCATGACACTAACAAATAAAGGCAAAATATTTGAGCTAACATTTCTGTTCTAATCATTAGCTAGCTGTATTTATTTTATATTATGTGATAGCCTGTAGCATGAATCTTAAAAGTTCTTATTAATAAAATCAAACCTCAGGCCAGGTATTGGGGTGAACACTGGAAGATCAGAGAGACAGAATAAGCCACAGCTATCTCACCTCACTGGATCCTCAGCTGGTCTTGCTTCCTCAGACTGGAAGCCTCCATGTCCTCATATCCAAATGACTCTCAGCTGAGCTGCTGCTAGAAGCCTGAATGATTAACCAGTCCAAATGCTTCTCCAGGCCAAATGCCTACCCAGGCCAAATGCCTCGAGTTTCTTCACGCCTTATATACCTTTCTGCTCTCTACCACCACTCCCTGGGATTAAAGGCTGGTTTACTGGGATTAAAGGCGTGTGTCACCACGCCTGGCCATTTCCAATGTGGCCTTGAACTCACAGAGATCCAGAGGGATTTCTGTCTCTGGAATGCTAGGATTGAAGGCGTATGCTACCACTGCCTATCCTCATGTTTAACATTGTGGCTGTTCTGTCTCTGACCCCAGATAAGTTTATTAAGGTACACAATATTTTGGGGAACACAATACCACCACATTTCCTCTCTTTTTGTCTAAAATTAAAAAAGCTTATAACTAATACAAGAAAAATTATATCCAATAAGTATATACAATATAAACAGTCAAGAATTACATTAACGATGTCTAGTCCATTAACA
>CABHPQ010152476.1:0-40224 GCA_902168405.1 Peromyscus aztecus
CAACTCTGCCACATTTCTACACAGAAAATGTTGACTTAAAATGTTCCAGTGTTAGAAATGAAGATGTCTCTGTGGTCAGCCTGTGCTTTCTCAAGGGCTCTAAAGCCAGCTCGCAGGGTACCCCTTTATTGATCCCTGGGTGAATGGGATTTAGATGGTCTGAGGTAGTGCCTGGGATAGAGCCTGGCTGGAATGCAGTGCCCAGGCAGCCTTGGTGGACAGTATCTCTTTTGGCACACCTCACTTTTCTGACATTTTCCAGACTAAGCAGCGGGCAAAGAGAACAAGCCGGCACCACTTGAGGTGATTTACTGGAGATAGGCTTCCAAGAACCGAGGCTGGGATTCTCCCTGTGTACCCTTATCCTGTGCTGGCAGGCCACACTCTTAGGCTTACAAGCTAAGTCCAGCTCTCTGTCATCTCCTGTTAAGGGATTAAAAAGAAATCTTTTTGTCTGGGTGTTTATAAAATGCAAAGGTCTTTGCCTGGCTAAGGGGTGGCCCAGTGTTTTGTTTGTTTTTTACCCACCTCCAATGGGCCAAAGTCACAAGCAAGCCATTTTTCATCCCTATGGGCTGGAAACATCAGAACAGAAGTTAGCAAAACCCATACATTGTCCTGCTTCAAGACTGAATCTCTTTCTGTCGGGTGTACACTGTCCTCAGTGGCTTGGGCTACCAAAAAAAGTCATGTCATTATTTTCATAGCCAAACAGCATCTGAGCCCTTCCGGCTTCTGGAAACTTCTCTCGTGTCCTCTTATCACATGACTCCATCAAAGGAGTTCCTATCTCATCTTGTGCCCTTTAGACTCATGCTGCTTGCATTTGAACTTCACACCAATGCAGTTATGCTGGGGCAAACTTTTATGTTTGAATTTGTTCATTCCCAGTGGAACTCAGCTGGGTTATTAGTGTGCTCTTACCTAGGGACCAGCACATCTTGTGTTCAGACTTGAGAAAACAGTCTGTCTTCATGCCTCTTGCTCTTGTAACTACTATTATATGCAGCTGCCTGTAATGGTTCAAACAATAAGCCAAGCCACTTCTTTGCTGGGTGACTTTGGATAATTGTCTTATTCATTCCATTCCCTTATTACAAACTAGGGTTTATAGTCAGGATTAATTGATACTTCATGGAAAGTAGAACTGCTGCTTGGCTAATCCAGTAGCTAGTCTTAATCCCTTATTTCCTTTCTTCCCAAAGAGGATAAATGCTGCCCATTGCCTTCCTAGTTTCCTGAGCTGCTAATGGCTATCAATGTATTCCAGTGCTGGTCAAAGAAATAGATGTAACAGAGGCTATGGAATTGCTAGAAAATTCTCTGCCTCTTTATAAAAGGAATGTGTAAGAAGGGGTAGTGCTCTTGGCTACATTCAAGGTGGGTCTTCTGCCCTCAATTAATCCTCTCTAGAAATGCTCTCATTCCCTACAAAGGTGTGCCTCACTAATGCCCTTGTCATTTCTTAACCCAACCAAGTTCACAATCAAGAGTCCCCACCATACCATCAATTTCAAATTTTAAGCATCATTTAGCAGGCTACCTTTGGATTGTCTAATTCAGCAATGGTGTTTAGGGTGCCTGCTATTAAGTAGGGCTCCCAGGTATCAAGACAATATGGAGGAGGACATCAAGAGAAAAAGAGAGAGAAGAGAGGAGAGAGAGAGAGAGAGAAAGAGAGAGAGAGAGAGAGAGAGAGAGAGAGAGAGAGAGAGAGAGAGAATGTCTTTACATTCAAGATCTTTCCACTGACTGCTACAATTCGGATCTCTTTCCCTCCTATGTATCGATGTCCTCACTTGGCCTTGCTGTGTGTGAAACCCTCTGCTATTAGCACAGCCAGCTAGGCTTCATGTGCATTGTCTATTTTGCCAAATATGCTGGAGACCAGGTTAAGCAAACAGACCAAACCATTTAGAAAAGGGGCAAGTGAAATGCTGAGACAAACCATTAATTATTTATTATTATATTTATATTATATTTTATTATAGTATTGTTTATTATTATTTATTATTGAGACAGGGTCTCACTATGTAGCCCTGGCTTAGCCTGAAACAATGTAGACCAGGGCAGCGTTGAACTCACAGAAATCTTCCTGCCTCTGCCTCCTGAGCGCCTTATGATGTCGCCCTTTAGTTTTCTTCCTGCCTCTTAAACTGTCTCCTAAGCTGCAGGCTGTGAGAGAGCACTGGGCTGCAGTGCTTAGAACCTGAAGGACATCGCCATGAGAAGAAGGCTTGTCACCGGCTTGTCTGTTCCCGGCTGGACGTAGAGGAGCGGCATTTAGAGCTCAGAGGACCTGCCTGTGAGGACAGCAAGGCCAGAGCTGCCGAGTAAGCTGATTCTCCTTGTTGAGACTCAGTTCCCCGAATTATTAACCACCTTTCTGACCAGGGATCTTCAATACTGCAATACTCTCATGACAAACCAGATTTTTCCAAGCTAGGGCTGAGGGCAGACTGGAGGCTGTGGACTGAACCACCATGTACAGCACTACCCCAACTTGTCACCAGGGTCCAAGAGACCCCTTGTTTCATTTTGTCCCCCGTGGAATCTTTCCATGTCCCCACATGTCACAGACATGCAGGCCACCCACAGGAGGCAGGAACTATGCTACCATTCTGTCCCTGGATAAAGAAGGGAAACCCAGTCATTGCAAGGCGACAAAAACATGTGCATGCCAGTTGTGACTGGCAGAAAACTTAAGTGAGACAAATCTTATTTCCAATTCTGCTATGCTTTCAATGCGCATCCTAAAGTCCATGTGCTAGAAAATTACTCCCCGGTGTAACAGTGTTGGGAGGCGGGACCTTTGATGTTGTTATTTCAAGAGTGGGCTAGTGATGGTGGGAGTGGGTTCTGAATGAGGTAGACTAGTTGGGCTGCAGTCCTGTCATGACCCGCACATGTGTGCACATGGGTACATGTGTGCATGCTCTATCACCCTGCTCCACTCCACCCAGGGGGTGACCCTCCCTCAGATGCCAGCCCCTCCACTGAGGCCTCTGCAGCCTCCTGATCGGAAGCAAAGGACTGACTCTTTATAAATGATCCAGGCTGTGGTATTCTGTTGCAGTGGCACAAAGCAGATTAAGATAAGGTGTTGTTAAGGTTGCCGATTAATATTGTAGGGGGTGAATCCCATCTGAGAAACGTTGCCCATAATGAAGTAAATCAGCTGCGATCAATAGGCAAGATCATGCTTTATGTAAGCGATGCCGTGGGTAATGAATTTTCATCAAATACTTGAAGTGACAAGGGAAATGGGCTGTTTGAAGAAACTCTGTGACGAATTCTCATTTAATGTGCTTAATTACCTCCCAATTTGTTACCTGTGGCAGAAGCGTTCGGATTTTTAATTTGCTGAAAATTCCCAGCCTCTCTTCTGCCTTCATTCCCTAACACATCCATAAGTCCAGAAAGATCACAGTTCCTTCCTCCGAGTTTGTGTTTCTGCTCAAAGTAACTTTGGCCACTTTTTGAGCACACATAACCACACAAACAGCGTCTGTGTGCTCCATTTGTGTGTGTACATGTATGTATACATTTGCGAGATACATGCAAGAAGTCAACCTTAGGTATCCTTCCTCAGGAGATAAACTATTTTTTTTTTTTTGAGGCAGGGTCACTCACTGAATCTGGAGCTTGCCCATTAGCCAAGGCTGGGTGGCCAGTAAGCCCCAAATATCCACTGGTTTCTACTTCCCCAGCTCTGGAGTTACAAGCACAGGCCACCACAGCCAGCATCTTAGGTTCTAGGTCTTGAACTGGGGTCTTCGTGATTCTCATAGACTTGCACTGTACCTACTGAGCTAGCTCCCCAGTCTCCCAGGCTCCACTTGTTAACGAGCCCCAACTGCTGCCACCTTCAGCGTTTCTCAAGCGCCTGCAGCAGGTTTCTCTGCTCATGAAAACCTGAGCCTCGCCAGCTGGGGAGGTGTCACGGTGCTAGTGCTGGAGTGTGGCATATCTGATGGACGTCTCTGGGACCCATCACAATGCTCCTCTCCATCCGTTGCTGACACATGCTATTAGACACATCAGTCTGGAAGCGCACAGTCTGGCACCATGAGCTAAGTTGGGAAAATTTTGGAAGCTGTATACGATTTTGCTCTGTTCATAGCTCAACCCAAAGAATGATGTTGCTTTGGGTATACTTGGTTAGAGTTTCTAAGTACTGCAGCTTAGAAAAAAAAACATTAAAAAAAAAAAAAAGCTCAACCCCAAACCCATCTGGCTTCTGCATCACTTCACTTTATGTATTCTCATGTCCCCTCTGGCACTGGTGAGATTCTGAGGTGACACTAATCCACGTGTAATCTGAGGTAGAGTTTTGTAGCAGTACTTTCTTATTGGGACTACCAGCTCACAAATAATGACACAGAGACTTATTACCAATTGTGATATCTTGGCCTTAGCTTAGGCTTGTTCTCAACTAGCTTTTATAACTTAAATTAACCCATTTATATTAATCTACATTCTGCCATGTGGCATTATCTCACGTCCATACTGCCCATCCTGCTCCCTCTAAGTCTGGCTGGCGACTCTGTATTTCTTCTTCCCAGAATCCTCTCTGTCCTTGGAAGTTTTGCCTAACCTCTTCCTGCCTGGCTATTGGCCATTCAGCTCTTGATTAAACCAATCAGAAGGTGCTTTGGCAAAGACACAGCTTCACAGTGTAAACAAATATTCTGCAACAGAGTTCCACATAAATCTGAGGTGGCTTTGTGTAAAATGGTCTAAGCACCCAGCCTGTGTTCCCTGTTGCCTTCCAAAAGTCTATGTTGATACCCATCCTCCTTCCCCTTTGTTCAAGTTCTAATCCAAAGTAAAATAGCTTGCAAGAGGCCAAGCTGGGGTTTGCATCCAAAGGTATATGACTTCCACTGACGTCTTCAGGCCTTTAGTGAAGAGGATCCTATTTCTATAGATATGAGTTATTAAGAAAAATCCTTTGCAGTAGAGTGAAATAAATCAATATCTCCCTCTCTGTCCTTCCTCCCTCCTTCTCTCTTCTCCTCTCTCTAAACGATTTATCAGAAAGGAAGAAATATTTGGACCCAGCCCAGACATAGAAATTCCTCATATCGTTGCTCAGAGGGAAATGACTGGCTTTCTTTTAGATCGTGGGATAGATGTTCACAGGTCCTCTAGAAGGGACTTTCTGATAGCCAGACGACCAAAACATGTCCAGAGGCTGTTTCATCTTATTCAAAAAGTACTTCCTAATCCTTAGTCAGGCCTCACTCCTGCAAGCTGAAGCAGGAGTACTGTGGCTGAGTACAGTTGAAGCTGTAATTGCATTCACAGATCTTCATCCAGAAAGTCTACCTTTTTTTAAAGTCCTTATCAAATAATGATGTATAGAAAAGCCAAAATTATTCTTTGCATGATCAGAAATAGCATTTCTATTTGCTGTGTAATTGAATCAAGAGCACTTCAGTTTTGGCTCCTATCTCTGAAACCCACTCCTTGCCTCTCTATCCAAGTGAGAAATAGCAAAGTACATAAGACACAAACAAACTTTCTTAAAGGTGCAGAGGAAATCGGTTCTCCCTTGATGTACGGAATATGCCTGTTATCAATTTGGTTTCTGTTTCACTGTAGTAAAGCAATAATCAGCCTAGGTAAAGACTACTGAGCAAGGCAATGAGAGAAACATTCTCTAAAATGATAATGAGCAAAGCTGACTCTCCAGCCTCATCCCCAAGTGAGCCCACACCCTGCTGTGCCACAGCAGCACACAGGACATTTCTTCTTGGATGGCATTTCATCACCAAATTCAACATGTCAACTGAATATCTCTCTGCTAACCACCTCTAAAAACAAGTTTCCTAAATGCTTCCCAATTCTGCCAATAGTACTAGTTAGGTTGAAGGTGTTCAGAGAAAGTTGGATTTCTTTTCTACATTCTGTCAAACCCAGTATTCACTTATATTTCAACTGGAAGAATTCAACTAGGCCCCTTGCAGTGTATTGTGTTGAGTGTTGGGAATAAAATAACCAGTAATCATTGCCTCCATGGAGCTTCAGAGCCTGTGAAGTGGCCACTCACTAAGCAGGAGTTTAGAATGCAGTGCAATTAGTGGTGGCGAGGTGGGAGGGACTTGTGTCTACGTACATTGGAGGAAGCTTGGAGCAAATGTTGGCCAGGAGATTACAGCAGGTTTCCTTGAAGAAGTAACCTTTAGAAGTTAGTTTGGGAACAGGGGACTGCACAGAAGGAAAAGTGAATTCTCAACTAAAAGAACATTGAAGTTTTAGAAATGAGAGAGTACTAAGCCTTATGTCTGGAACCTCAAAAGCAAGTGAGGAATGAGACAAGGTTGGAGGGGCCAGACCATAGAGGAGCTTTGAACAAAGGGTTATGTGATCATGCTTCTGAAAGATTACTCTGGTGAGAATAGAGCTGTGACTGGAGAGCAGAATGACTGGAGGGGTAGCATCTTTGGAAATGGAGAAAGCAACCAGGGTCATTGTGGAGACTGTCCTGGGCTATGGTAGTGACCATGGGGAGAAGTGGACACATGCTGTGGAATAATCCTTCTGTACACTATGAAGATGTGTTGTTCTCACTGTTAATAAAAAGCTGATTGGCTGATGGCTATGCAGAATTTTCAGGGCAGAGAAAATGCTGCAGAAAAGGGCAGAGTCTGGGGAGACACCATGAGATGCAGAGTGAGCAGGATGGGAAGTATGTACATGAGGTAAATGAGCCTCAGGGCAGCATAGATGAATAGGAATGGGTTAATTTAAGTTATAAGAGCTAGCTAAAAACAAGCCTAAGCTATTGGTCGAGCATTTATAATTAATATTAAGTCTCTGTGTGGTTATTTGAGAATTGGCTGGCAGAAAAGAAAAGTCCACCTACAGACATACTCAGAATCATCCTTGGCCTTGGCTCCTTTAGTGACAATCCCAGTAGCCATGGCATGATCTGTCAAGTAAATGCTCGAGGGCAGCAGAGAACTATGGACCTGTTCAGCCAAACTCACTGATTCAAACCTTGATTCAGCTCTTCACTAGTTCTTGAGACCACAGTCATTGACTCTCTGGGTTCCTTTGTTTTCTCAAATGTGAAACATGGATAGCAATGGTGCAGGTTCCATAATATGATGGCCAATACATATAATGTCAGGTACATGAGAAGCACCACTGCATATTACTTATTTGTATTAAATGTGTTTGGAATTGTCACTTCTTTAAATTCACAATCACATCCCATCTTCCAGTTGACCCCATGATGACATCTTAAATATGTTTCCCTTGTCATTCATTGTCTGCCTAATTCTGTTCTACGGATAGAATTGGCTAGTCTTCAAGACATCTTTTACAAGGTCACTCTACTTTTCTAGATCTTATAAGTTTCCTGATTAAGTTCAAATCTCAAACCTATCATTCAAATGACCCCCTTAACTACTTTTCCCTTAGCTTACCTCTCAGTATGCCTTTTGGGTCTGCAAGAATTTAAATTTTCAAAATTTCATGCACTATCTGTGTTGACTTGTGATGTATCTTATCCATGTCTATGGGAGCTATCTTGGATTGTATCTACTTTCCTAAAAGCTATATTGAACAGATTGTTCATGAGAGATTCTTCGTGCCCCTCCACAATTTACCCGGCACACCAAGACTGTCCTTAGGGAACTACTGATCTATCATCAGTAAACAATTAGCTTTGTGAGGTCATCTTCCCAGTGGTGCTATATCCCTAGTATTTCTGCTTCGCAAGTTTATGTCACTGTGTTACAAATGGCAATCTATACATTATCTGCATTGTTTTTATTGATTCATTTACTATGAAGGGGAGCTAAAATGGTTTAAGTACATGGAGCTCATTTGCCATTAACAAACTAAAGTAAGACATCCAGTCTTGTCACAGAATAATTAATGCAGAAAGGACATACTACGATGACTAGGACCAGTGTCCTCTACTGACATGATAATATCCAAAACCAATTTGGTGTTCTTTTAGCATCAGTGGTTTAACTGGCTTTCAGGATACATTGGCATCTCTTGGAATGAGCAGCAATTACGTTTTAGACATACAGGAATTTGCTTCATCAGGGTTTCAAGAAGAAATTACCCTTGAAAATGGAGAAAGACTGTGGGCTCTGCTCTTTGACTTGCTCTTCTCTTCCGCCCAGCAGACAAATTCCTGCTTCTTAGCTTTCAGTATTCTGTCCCCTGCCTAAATACCTCCCTGAGCTGCTTCTGCCACTTGAGCAAGGCCTGACTCTAGGTCCTTTTGACTTCTGGGAAGTCTTCTTTAATGATGACTATTCACATTGAACATTCTCTTCTTTAAGATTCTATGTCTATTCTTTATGCTTTTATCTTTCTTGTGTGTGTGTGTGTGTGTGTGTGTGTGTGTGTGTGTGTGTGTGTGTGTGTGTATGTGTGTGTGAGCATGCATGCTGGTGTACATGTGGGATGGTATATGTGCATATAGAGGTCAGAGGTCAACCTTAGATGTCTTTTCTCAGGAGCTATCCATCTTATTTTTTTAATAGGGTCTCTCATAGACTTGGAGCTTATTAATTCAGTAGGATTGACTGGCCAGAGAATCCACCAATGCACACCTCTCTATTACTAGGACCACAAGTGTATGCTACCACACCTTTTATTTTACATTGGTACTGGTGATTGAACCCAGGTCTTCAAAGTTTACATGACGACGGCTTCTCCCCAGCCCCTACTTATCTTTGTGAAGTACAATTGATACACAATAACATGTATTTTAAGTGCTTCTAATTGATGATTTCATACTTGTATATCCTATGAACCATCACCTCAATCAAGATAATGCACAGACCCACTGCCCTCAAAGTTTCCCTGTGTTCCTTGCATTAAGCCAATTAGAAGTTGTTCCCAAGCCCACTGCCTTTCTGTGAGTTTAGTTATTGTCCCCCCAGATTTTTAATTTAAAAATGCTGCAACCATTGTACTTAAACTCATTAATTATTCTAATGAATGTATATTAATGCATTAACGTTTTCATACCAGACGTTATAAGTCCTTTCTTGCTATTTGGTCTGACTCTGCTGGCGTTTCCCACCCCTTTCTCCAGCACATCGTTGCTTACTTCCATTTTCTTAGCCACATGCAGTGCCTTTACCCTGGTTACTTTGATGTTCTTTACTATCAATTTTGTTATCTGTACCACTTCTGGGTCAGATCCCATTGACTGGCTTTTCTTCTCCATAGGATTCCCAACTTAGTGCTTATGCAAGTGTCTGATGATTTTCGATTAGGCGGTAGGCATTGTGATTATCTATGCTGTTGGGTTATTTATTTACTTATTTGTATCCCTCTCATTGTTTTGAACTTTGTCTTGGGACATGAATTAAATTACTTGGAAAAATTTTTATCCTCTTAGCTTGTATTTAAGCTCTGTGATGTGGGGACCACAACAATCTTTATTAATTTAGCCTTTCTAACTGAATATCCCATGTAGTAGAAGGTTTCCTCCCATCTCATGGGCACATGGGTTATTTTCAGTCAGAATGAGTGTCAGGAATTGGTTTATCAGCTCATTTCTAGTGATTCTGTCTTCAACTTCAAGAATTCTGCACATAGGTATCTACTTGTCAAAACCTAGCTTAGATTGAAAATGAATACTCTGCAGGTTTAGAGCTAATGTTCTGTCTCAAGAAGCAGCTTTGTCCTCCCTCAACCCCTCCATAGTGCATATTCGACTCAGGGAAACTGCTTGGCCTTACCTGCATTCCTATCTAGGTAGAACTCTTCAGTATTTAAAAAAAAAAAGTGTGTGTGTGGGGGGGGGGGGGGGGGGTTATGTGTACTTACACATGTACAACGTATATGTGTGTAATTCAGATGTGTGCATACAGTGGAAATCTCACATATTAGCTTCATTATTATTATTATTATTACTATTATTATTGGTTTTTCGAGACAGGGCTTCTCTGTGTAGCTTTGTGCCTTTCTTGGAACTCACTCCGTAGCCCAGGCTGGCCTCAAACTCACAGAGATCTGCCTGCCTCTGCCTCCCAAGTGCTGGGATTAAAGGTGTGCACCACCACCGCCTGGCCATATTAGCTTTAATAATCTGTAACAGTCCAATAATATCTCAAATAGCCCTTATGCCCATGAAAAGTGCCCCTGGAGGTATGTATATATTACATATAATTACTGTTTACATGGGATTTCAGAAAAGTTGGCTATGAAGCCTGTTCCTATAGCATCGGAACTAGTGCATCCATCCTGTTGGCCCCTGTTATCTCTCTAGCTCTTGGAATGAATCCACAACACAGGGGTTCCCTTTGCACCGTCACCCGACCCGATGGCTTTAGCTATTTATTATCTTTGTCAAGTACTAGTGGCAACTTCACAGTACCGGCGGGCCTTCAACTGTCATTTACATGACAAGGATTTCAAAAGTGAATCCAGGTGAAAATTCCTGCCATCTGACCAAATTAGTCTGATTACTTAATTACAGCACTGAGCTTGATCGGCAGTCACTGTTGTGTCCTACCCCCCACCCCCACCCCCGCCTTCCGATCTCAGCCTTCCACTCTCTGCTAGATGATCTTTGTCTCTATCTTGGCCAGTTCTGATGTGTAACTTTTGAAGACTTTGTCTAGATGATTGTAACTTCATGTCTCTTGGATCATCAACAGAGGCTCCAGGTTTTTCCACTGTCTCCCATACTGTTTCAGCACATCTGAGTTTCATGTCTGGCCAGATCTGTGCTGTGCTGAGGCCAAAAGCATTCTGAAGAAACTCACTAATCCCTATTTATACCTCAGCTGCAAAACTCTTCCTCTTTCCAACCAGAAAAACTGGTCCTGTAGGGGAAGCTATTGAAGGAATTACTGCACAGATGAAAGACTCCACTCTCAGGACACATTACAGTGGCCCTGGGTCTTAACCTCTCAGGTGGGAACCCCTATCAGGCAGTTATGCTGCACATTGCTCTATTATACTCTGCTTGCACTTCAAGGCCAGCAACAACAACGTGTTTTCTTCTTTGACCTTTCTCCTGTGATTGATTTTCATTAGTGACAGTTCCCATTTAGTTAGTACTTTCGATTTCCTAATGGGTAACAGACGTCATCTTTGACATCTCAATCTTCTATTATTTCCATTATTTCTAGCAGGCTCTACCAGCCCTATCCTAGAGCAGCGTCATATGCACGAGGTCTCTTTTTTGCTATGAATTCCAATCCTCCAACGTTATTCCCACTCATCTTTTTTCTTAATGTTCCCATTATCACTGCCTTACTACTAAGGCCTTGTCCTTGGTGCCATTGCTTCTAGCTTCACTGATCTATCCATTACCAGGTGACCCTCCTGTGACATTAGGAAGACACAATTGGTCTTTTCTGACATATAGTTTCTAAAACATTGGGACTCTCCAAAGGAATGTGTCCATCTTTCTAATGCTAGTAAGATGATTGCTAGCTGGAAATCCCAAAGAGCAGGAGGGTGAGCACTGGCTACCAGAAAGTTACCAGAGAGGTGGGACTTCCTGTTGCATTACCTGACCATTAACCTGAGCTGGCTGAGTTGATTACCAGTGTTCAGTGATTTAATGAACATGCTCACATAAGGAAGCCCTCACCAAAGGGGTGGGGCTTGGGAAACATACTGATAAATGAACAAGTGGGGATTCTTAAAGAGAGAAGGTATGCCCAAGGAGGACTGGGGAGCTCTGGGCCCCTTTCCCCATGCCTTGTTCCATGCCCCTGTTCCATTGCCTATTTAGCTGTATCCTTTGTAATAACCCTTACAGCAAACTAATAAATGCATTTCTGAGTTTTGTGAGACATGCTAACAAGTTAACCAAATCCGAGGAGGTGGCTCTGGGAACTCCAATTTATAGCAGTTGGTTAGAAGTGTGACTCCCTGTGTTTACAGCGGGCATCTGAAGTATAAGGTAGTCTTGCGTGGCTAAGCTCTTGAGACTTGTGGAACCTGACGCTTCTTCCAAGTAGATGGTGTCAGAATTGAACTGGATTGCATGGAATGAGGACACTCAGCTGGTACCGACAAGTTCCTGAGGAAGAACCGACCAGTTCCTGAGGAAGAACCAACCAGTTCCTGAGGAAGAACCAACCAGTTCCTGAGGAAGACTCTCTGGTTGCTGGTGCAATGGGGTGGAGAATTCTTATATCATTATACCGAGCAATGGGGAGAAGAGGAAAACACTTTATCTTCCCCTCTGTGCTCAGACCTTCCAAAAGGCAACCTCTTGATAGGACATCAAAAGTTTCAACACTTCACCACTGTCTCCAAAGCCAAGTGTGGTGGTTTGAATGAGAATGGCCCCCACGGACTCATCTATTTGAATGTTTGGTTCCCAGTTGATGGAAATGTTCATGAAGGATTAGGAGGTGTGTGTGTGGCTTTGTTGGAGGAGGTGTATCACTGGAGATGGACTTTGAGGTTTCAGAAGCCCACATCAGCTTCACCCCTACCCCCTTAACCCCCATCCGCTGCTGCTTGCAGATCAGGATGTAAGTTCTTGGCTACTGTTCCAGAGCCACGCTTGCCTGCCTGCTGCATGTATCCTACTGCGACAGTTATGGACTAACCCTCTGACACTGTAATCAAGCCCACAGTTAAACGGCTGCCTTTATAAGTTGTCTTGGTCTAGTCTCTCATCACAGTACTAGAACAGTAACGAAGACACGGAGCTCAAACCAGTCCTCCAGCAATGAGGACCTTTTCCTCAGTGACTTTAGGGTAGTCTATGTTTATAAGCTTACCTGCCATTCTTCTTTGCATACCAAACTGAACTTTAGCCCTCTCTTGAAGTTCCTTCAAACTCATGTTGGCCTGCTTACAGCCAGAAGTCTCAGCTTTGAAAGGCAGCACATAAGCCATCCCCTGTATGGGATTTTTTCAAATCAGAGGTAACAGCCATATGTTTTTGTTTAAAGCAGACTCTGGTAAACAGTAGGTCCACAGGAAGTTTTGTTTGGTTGGTTGGTTTTTGGTTTTTCGAGACAGGGTTTCTCTGTGTAGCTTTGGTGCCTGTCCTGGATCTTGCTCTGTAGACCAGGCTGGCCTTGAACCCACAGAGATTTGCCTGGTTCTGCCTCTTGAGTGCTGGGATTAAAGGTGTGCTGCCCTGCCATAGGAAGTATTTAATTAGTGGCCAAATAACCTTTTTCTTCTTATATTTTTTGTAGCATTTTATATTTGTCAGGTAGAATTTGATAGCACTTTTCCGATTCTGCTTAGGTGTACCAGTTCGTTCATTCATTCAACAAGAACCGGGGAAACATCCACGGTGTACACGATTCCATGCTATTGAGTTATTTCATCAATGACTTCACCTCTCACATACCAAGCCATTGGCCCTACCATTGTTGGCATGTGCCACTACATATCTGGTCAGCTTCCCATAGCTGTTTTACATTGTACATGTGTGGACCTCTTCCACAGCCATGCAGATGTGCCCACTGCACATATCTTCCATAGTTGTGTAAAGACTTCACTATAAGAGTTTTGCCTAAATATGAACATAAATATCTTTTGAAGTCATCTCTCCCACACTCATGTGAATGTGTATGTGGCTGGCTTCCCCCATAGTTGAATGTGCTCTGTATATTCTATACTTGGACATTTCTTCCCCAGCATAAACATATAGACTGTGATCTTGGCCATTCATTTCTCCATCGGGTAAATACAGAGGTATATACAGAGCCATCTCTCCTATAATCAAGTTTTTCAATGAACTAACCACATCTCACACTCCTCCTGACTTCATAGAAGGACATTGACGATCTGCTTATGTTTTAAATAATTGAAAGGAAGACTAAAATCATTTGTTATCCCCAGAAGAGGCTGGCTCATTTCTTTGGACTTTAATCCTTTTCAAAACAAAGAATAATGCTGTCCCTACTGAGCAACCATCAGAAAGCACCACAGAATCTTTCAAGTTTAGTTTCTTCAAGAACTAATCAGAGACTGAGCAGCAAACTTTACAACTTCTCACTTTTACCTCCTGACATTGACACAACTTGTGGTAGAAAATAAATTTCAAAAATTTCCATTTCCTATAAGAAAACAAATATCCAATGTATCTATTATTTCAAACTTAAAAGGAATCTTTTAAGTGATTTTACTTTATGAACTTATTGAATGCCATTGACAACAGTTTGTCTTATACTCTCCTTAAGGTAACTACTGTTTTTAATGAGGAGTATTAAAACATTTAATATAACTTCTCTACAACTATTAATGTTTATAGTTATTTCAAAACTGTTGTGACAGTACTACACCTCTTTCCTAAAAACACCCCCACCCCAACCTACAAAGGAATGGGATGCTCAGTTCCCATTCCCCAACCACAGCTGGTGAATAGGGTAGACCTTACCCAAGTCGGACAGATTACATTCCTGTTTCAAGTAATTATACTGGGGATTAGAACTCTGGAGAGGCTGTCGGAATTAATGTTTAAATTGTGAAGAAAGAACAAAGGGAAATTAATCCGTGGATGGAAAAGAATGAAACAAATGGGAAGGGGAAGCACAACTGGGCATTTGGTGTGGATCGATCAGGCAGGCTTTCTTGTCTTAAAGAACTCAACCAACCCAGACATTTATAGCCAAGGAAACGGAAGTGATGAGCGCCGAGTGGAGGTGGCAGAGAAGTGACGCCTCTGACGCCGCAGCCCACCGTTCTGTTCACAGGTAGAATGGCAGGAGTCTAGCTCTTTCACTATGTTTGTGTCCCTTTGCTTAACACTTCCAGAGGTGTTAGCTACCCACAATCTGAAGTCATAGGCAACTGCCCTACCCCTTTCACTCCAAGGTATGTGCGTATCTGTATGTGTGCATGTGAGCATGCACACACACACACACACACACACACACACACACGTGTGCATGCACTCACAGCAAATGGCTATCACCATTGACCTTCATGTGTAGATGTATGCTTACATTCCCCCTTTTAGCCTTTTCCTCTGCTGTTTATGTCAGTTCCCCTCCCCTCCCACAAGCCCAGGTATAGCACATCTTGCACCTGCTGCTACAGGTTCCATGCAAATGAGCTACTTGTCTGCGAGAATGTAGAGACAATAAGGGTTTGGGGGAAGATGTTCAGGACTTTATTTGATTGGTGAGCCTGGTTAAATCATGAGGAAATGTTTTATTGTGCACCGCTGTTCATAATATCTACAATTAATGCTTTCAGTGTAATTAGGCAGTTAGAACATTATCTAGAAAAAGATAATTAAATCTGTATTTTGTCTTTCAAACTGCAAAAGAAACTTTTCAAAACCACTGGGAAAGGTGAAAGCTAGCCAAATCCATTTATTTTTTTTTAAACCAGGAAAGTATTTTTGGCAGACTTTGCTGGCATCCAAGCACACATAAATCTTAAAATGGGTTATTATGCATCGCAGGTCCTATGCATTGTAAAAATGCCATCTTTCAAGCGTTCTTGTTATTAAAGAAGAGGCTAAAAAACAAAGGATCTCGGGTCTATTCTTTGTGGGTTTTGGCTTCTGCTGAATTATACGACTGTGCTTGTGCTGCATTTAGGCGGAGGGAGGTGAAATCACTGTTCACATACTGGTTCTGAGCCTCAGGCACATTACTTGTGACCTTGGGTAAGTCACTTTGCTTCCCTCTTCCATAGCCTCAGACTCTTCAGCTGTAAGATGGGATAACAACAATAGTACCTCCTTCCCAGGATTGTGCTGAAGATGAAAAAGACAACTCATTGTTGGCAATGGGCCAAGTATTATTGTGCATCTTTGCTGAGTGTCCCCCAGTGTCTTCTAAAGCTGAGCCATTTTCGTAGCTAGTCACATAGACAATGAAGCATGTCACAGTGACACAAGGAGACTACCCCAGTACTACTGACTCTGCAGGGAAAGGAGGCTGAATTGCTCATAGCTTGCTACCGAAGAACCAGCCTACCTCCATCTCAGGCTTAAAAGCCATCCTATAGTAAAGACAAACTAGGCTCATTCCTGTTTATGATTAAACCTGTGTTTCTCAAGGACTGGACTGTGTCCCACCTATAACCTTAACTACCCTATAACCTTAACTACAAATGGTTCTGCACTGCATATTCCAGGAATGGCAATCATGTCTTGGCTTCAAAAGGTTTTTTATAACCATCTTGCAACCCTACCTTTGTTCCATAAGGTTATATGACCACCAGTGACTACCTTGTTATGCCCACCTTGCAACCATGTCATTGTTTCAGGAGGGACTAATTTGTTAGGCTTATGTTCTGCTCTTGTAACCCTGCCTACTTTGCCTGACAAATCCCCCATTTGGAAACCTCCTCCCCTGAACTCTATAAAAGCCCTGTCTTTCTCACATCCAAAGCTGACTTACCAAACACTGCCTTAGGGGGAGGCAGCTCATATACACAAATAAAAAAATCTTGCTTTAATTAATTTGACTATGATGATTTGGGTTGGTGGCCTTTCTTCGCCCATCTTTGGGATTAACATTTGGAGGCCCCAGCAAGATCAAGACTCCACCCCTAATTCATAAATTCAGAAGCTGGACCCTTCCCTGTGGTCCTCAGGTACTGAGGAGCCTCAGGAGTGTACACCTTGGAAAGATTCCAACATTTTCAGTTCATTGGACTGCCTCAGCAAACAGCAATATCCAAAAAAGGAAAACAGGAAATTGTTAAAATGGATGCCCACAATTTGCATCTTGTAGACATGCTATATTTTCTATCTTTGAAATTTCCTGGCTATCTTGAAGTCTGTACTACCACAGACTATAAGGGGGATGTAGGTTGTTCAGATCCTTGGGGACAGGACTTTCTGCTTATCTTGGCTACTTTTTGAAGGCAAAGATACAGATGAAGAACCTGACTATCAGAATCCAGAAGACAGTGTCCTCAGCTCTATCCCAGTGTACCTTAGCTGTACTTTATCAGTCTCTCTCTCTCTCTCTCTCTCTCTCTCTCTCTCTCTCTCTCTCTCTCCCTCCCTCTCCTCTCTCTCTCTGTGTCTTCTCTCCCTCTCTCTGTCCCTGTCTCTATCTTTTCCTCTCCCCAGCTCTGTCTCTCTCTTGTGTCTCTCTTTATCTCCTCTCACTCTTCTTTCTCTGTTGTTCTTGGTCGTTTTTCAATATATTGGACCCTTTACGGAGGAAACAGAAATACTTTGAAAGACTACTTGTATTTAATAGGGGGAAATGAGTCTCTCTTCAACATGTTCTCCAGCATTGCCTAGATAGCAGGTTTCATTAATTTTTTTAATTTCAAGTTGATGATCCATACAATGTGAATTTATGAAACCAGTCATTGATTAAAAAACAAACATTGAAATTGAAACAAAAATATTAAACAAGGCTCCTAAAAGCAGTGTGGAAGTGGAAAGTGATCATTTTAAGTATCTAAACATGATGTAATTATAGAGAATACATTCTTACATTGTATAACACTGTGTGGTACTGAGGTATGGAAATTGCCTCCAAATAGCAACAGAGAGAGATTCTTCCCAACTCAGGAATTATACAAGGCTCAGGAACGATCCTAAATCATAGGAAGCTACTGAAAAATAACATCCCCAAGGCTCCTCTCCAAGGTTATGTAAACAGTTAACAACTTCAGGTAAGAGACCCCCTGACCTTTCCAGCTGCCCACAAATCACACAGGGGGTCCAGGGAGGCACCTGGGGTGCTTTTCAGTGATACAGCTGCCTATGAGTCATCACAGTGCCTGTAAATACTTCTGCAAGTAACCCCACTCTTCTGTAAGCAAACCTAACAAGCCCACTGGTTCAGCAAGTTGGTCTTAGTTTCCTTGGTCTGTTGTCAGGGTTCTATTTGGGATGAGTCAGCATTTATTTGTGTCTCCTCTAAGGAAAAGTCACACAAATAGTATGATGGTCTTACTCTCTGCAAATGAGGAAAATGTTCTCCCAAGATCAAAATGATCTCCTAAAGCTCATAAGGCAGATGATGTGCGGCCGAGTCCATGATTTCAACTGTGATTCTATTGAAGTTTATGCCTGTAACCACTGAGCCACCTTCCAGCTGTCCTTTAGTCTTTGTCCCCAAATTGTCAGTTTTCATGTTGTCTCCCTGTCTGGATCCAGGAGGGAACCATTTAGATTACATTGTCAAGAACTTAACATTTCAAATAAAAGAACCCAGAAAAAGTAGTTATTCTTAGGTGGAGCCTCTGCATATCAAGGGAAGAGGTAGTCGACTACTACTTTGTTTATTAACTGGGGAATTTTCTACAAAGACATTAAATAAATGACAAGTCTCTCAGAGATGGCTCTGGATCCTGAGAAGATCTTTACAAAATGTCAGGAAGAATAATTTGCAATGGCAGACTTTCTGGGAACATCCAGGTTCATCGGTGAGTGTGTAAAAGGCAGAGTGTCCAGAAACTTTTAAAGTTAGATTTGTGTTTCTTTCTGAAGTTACCTTCTTGCTATGACACACACAAATACAAACCTCAATGCTAAATGGGGAAATTATGGAGGCAACACACAGAAGTCTAAATCAAGTGAATGGATATGGTTGATAGGGAAAGTGTTGTCACAGATTTTTTTCTACATTGTTAAAAGCAAAATTAAATGCATTCATTGCTTAATGCAAAAAGCAGTGATTTCTCCAACAGCAGAGCAAGGCTGTACAGATGCTTGAGTAGTTGCTCTCTCTGCCTCTGGCTGACCACAAGGAGCAAACAGCATTGCTCCACCAGGCATGACTCAGGGATTCTTACGTTTTCGTCTCTGACTTGCTCACATTCAGGACACTCATTCCATATTCTTGCTCACCCTTGCACAACCGCTAGAGACACCATCACTACCAGTGACCTCAAGGAACTCTATAGGAACAGAAAAATACCTATGACATAAAATCATTGTACTGTGGCTGTACAAGGTGTCCTGTGGCTCTGAGAGGAACAGGCACCATCCAGCAAATGTGCTGTAATAGCTCAGACTCCTCAGAAACCTTAAGGATTTTCTCTTGGAAAGAAGAGTCTAGACTAGGCTAGAGGAAAATTAGGATTACAGACAAGGGTGCTTGAAGGTCAAGCCAGCTCCTCATTTACCCTGCTATGGAGGAAGGTGTGGAACAGACAATCCCAAAAAGCAGAACTCACAACGTCTGAGGAGGAGGATGCCTGAGAACTGGCCTGACTGGCCTGAAATGTTTCCTGATAAGCACTCTCAGTCTAGGAACCAAATCTAGAAAGTATGGCTCTCAGATGCACCTCCTTTCCATGTGTTGTTGAGAAGAGGCAACATCAAGGAAATGTCTTTTTGCAACAGACAGAGACCATTACAGAAAACCACAACTGATCAAAATGTGGAGTTGTGGCTCCCAACCGACGATTCATCTACCGCACAGCTCCTACATTTAAGGCTCAGGGATCATTCCAGAAGAGGAGATGGGAAGATAATAAGAGCCAGAGGAACTAGAGGTTTGTTGTGAGACTGTGTTCTAGAAATGTCAGAGAAGCTACATCGATGAAGTCTCACCAATAAGACCCGAGTAAGGACAATACCAACAGACATGCTAGTATGAAAGAGAGAAAGCTCAGGAGGTGTTAACCCTGTGCAAAGAACAGGCAACTAAGGAGTGCTGAGAGCAGGAGAAATAGCCTTCCTCATGGAAGAGCACGGAATTGGTTATCCAATAACTAAGGGTCAGACCTGAAAATATACATACAAGTAGCATTATTAAGACCAAGCAAGTTATATTTATACATTTAATATATATATAATATATATATATATATATACACATACATAAATACATACATACCTACACATGTAACAACAAAGAAAAAGAGGCCATGAATTTGAAAGGGGGTATTGCTGTGGGATGTTCTGTATGGCAAATGTGTTGCTAATAAAACACTGATTGGCCTGTGGCTAGGCAGGAAGTATAGGCGGGACTAACAGAGAGAATAAAAAGAACAGGAAGGCAGAGGGAGGCTCTGCCAGCCACCGCCAGGACAAGCAGCATGTAAAGATGCCGATAAGCCACGAGCCATGTGGCAAGGTATAGATTTATGGAAATGGATTAATTTAAGCTATAAGGACAGTTAGCAAGAAGCCTGCCACGGCCATACAGTTTGTATGCAGTATAAGTCTCTGTGTTTACTTGGTTGGGTCTGAGCGGCTGTGGGACTGGCAGGTGAAAGAGATTTATCCTGACTGTGGGCCAGGCAGGAAAACTCTAGCTACAGGGTATATCAAAGGATTTGGAGAGAGGAAGAGGAAGGAGGGAAATGATACATTACAGTTTCAAAAAATAAAAAACGATAATGAAAAGGAGAGGAAAAATGCTGATGATAACTTAGGACGTATTCCTTGAGACACATCCTTCATATGGGGTAAATGTAAAAAAAAAAAAAAAAGATGAAAGAATTTTTGGAAAGACTATTTTAGAATTGGTCAGCTGTAGTAAGTAACTTGCCCCTAAACGTCCAGTACTCAATTCTGAGATCTCTGTATCCCATTGTTCACTGCAGATGCAAAACCTTAAATCCAGAGGTTGAGTGGCACACTCAAGTCACAGAGCTAAGGACTGAAAGCGGAGGGAGAGCTCAGAACAGGCCCCCGACTCTCGAATGCTGCCTCCTAAGGCATGGTCTCTCACCCCAAGGGTTTATCTTTGGCTCTGGAAAATAGAAGCAAATGATGAGGCCGAGCACTTGGCTCCTGATCAGGTTTTACTTGTGACAACACAGAAATCTAATTGCTGCCCCAGTACACCCAGACAGGTTGGGAGCAGCATGGCCAGACTTCTGCCACTGGGGAAGAGAGTATCTCTAGAACGATCATGTTCTGTAAATCCCAAAGCAGGTAGTGCACCTGCCAGGTGACTGAACAGCTCCATCACAGTTGGACTGGAAGCCTACTGGATCTACACCTAACGGAGTCAGGGGCAGGCGTGAGGATGATTTTCTTTTTCCTGGTCTAATTTTTCCTCACACTGCTCAGTGGGAGCACTGAGCTCCCTTTGTACCAGTTGTGCCCAAATCTAACTGCTGGTGACTGACATGTGACATCTTCTGTCCCCAGCACATAGAGACTCCTCACACCTGAGAAGAGTGACAGGACAACACTCGGATGGCTCCAGGCAAAATAAGGTTTGGAAAGAATGATCTGGAATGTCTAGTACGGTTGAGGCCTTAGAAACCTCTGGATATTCTGACCCCTGTCCATAGATTGTCGCTTTTAACTGTGGAAACTTCATACTGAGAGAAGTTTCTTTTTGACTTGAGTTTTACAACTCAGAATAGTGGCTGGAATACATGTCAGTGAGAATACTGCAACCATTGTCTCTGCACCTAGGCTGGGCATCCGGCCGTGAACTGCCTCGACTTTCTGAGTGAACCGAAGAATTTGACAATAACCAAAGATGCAGCCAGGCTCCTCCAGCCCCTGGGAGGCCCAGGAGCTCAGCTGATAAATCTCAAGATGAAAGCACAGTAAATGATCAGTTTCAACGACCTCTTGGAAACAAAGCTCTGGCTGCTGGATAGAGGAGCAGCTGAAAGAGAAGGTGTCAGGCACCGCCTTCCCAGGAGGGAATCGATTCTATCACACCATGTTCTACCTGGTGACCTTTCCTTTCTTAGCTTTTACTGCTCAAGGACAGGAGGAGCAGTCCCAAAGAAGCCTTGCCTTCTGACCCAGTGTTTTCAAAACACCCTATTCCTCTGGAGACACGGTTGTTTTTACAGCCAGATGGAGACTTTAACTGTTGTGATGAAATGTGAGGGCCTGTGCACCCTCACTGCCATCCTCTGACTGCTCGAGGCCGTTGTGTGGAAGGGGGGGGGGGGAGAGAAGACACACATGTCACACAGAATAAAATGGTGGTAACTGCACTCAACTTGAGCAAGATGGCATTCTGGGTGTGGCTCAGCATTCCCTGATACTGGAGCCCTAGCGTAGCTGCTAAAGTTTGTGCTTCCTCCCTGAATGTCGGTAAACTCTTTAGAATCTGAAATTTATATGGTCTGTGATGGTTAGAGTGAGCTGTCAAGTTGATTGTGTTGAGAAGGTTAAAGAAACACACCTCTGGGTGTGTCTGTGATGGAGTCTCTAAGAGCCTTGGTTCCTTGGCTCAAATCTAATGAGTAGATTACCCCCCCCAAAATTAGTTTATAACACTATAATAATTCATAGGGAGATTCAGAAAGGCAGGAGGTGGCCTGCTTGGACTGAAGGTGTCTCTTTTGGTGGGAGATGTATCCTACCCTGACTTCTTTCTGTATTCATTATTTCTACTTTCTACTTCCTGTCTGCTATGAACTGAGCAGCTAGCCTCTGCCATATGTTCCTGCATGCGTCAAGCTCATGTGACCAGGCATCCATGAACCAAGACAAAAACTTCCTTTTAAAAATTATTTCTGTCAAATGTTTGGTCATAGCAACAATAAAAGCAACAGATGTACTATCTAATGAGTCCAGGAAGTGGGTTTGGATCCCCCAGTACATAACTGGTGGTTTGAATGAGAATCTCGTATGTGTGAATCATTGGTCCCCAGCTGGTGGAACTGTTTGGGAAGGATTAGGAGGTGTGGCCTTGTTGGGGGAAAGTGCGTCACTGGGGGTGGACTTTGAGTTTTCAAAATCCCAAGTCATTCTCAATTCATTCTCTTTCTCTCTGCCTCAGGCTTGTGGATTAGATATTTGCTCTTAGCTACTGCTCTAGTGCTGTGCCTACCTGCCTGCTGCCATATTCCCTGCCATCATGGTCATTGATTCATGCTCTAAAACTGTAAGCAAGCCCCAATGAAATGTTTCTTTATAAGTCACCTTGGTCATCATGTCTCCTCACAGTAATAGAACAGCAACTAAGACACACTGCCAATGTCCTGTGATCCATGACATTTCTGGAACTGAGAGGAAACAGCAGGAAGACATCAGTAGTTCTTCCCTCCCCTCCCCTCAGCTTCAGGAGAAGCTCTAGATGTGTGCCTTGGCCACCTTCCCAGTAGCCACTAAGCAAAGCGTGACTAGCAGCCCAAACCTGGCTTCCTGCATGCTTCTGTTCAGTCTAGTTTGGTAGGTTCTCTGTCAGGAAAACTATTTCTAATTTTGATCATGAACAGCAATCTATAATTTGCTTTTTGTCTCTTGAAGCATTTCTTCATTGTGGGAAAGAACCATACTCTCAGAATGACTAGAAGCCAAATAGCCTTCAGATTTTATTAATTATTTTTAAACACATTATATCACATACTTTGGCAGTTTGGGGCAAAGGGGAAACAGAAGTAAATGATCAAAAGGAAAAGTTCCTTCTGGTGGATACATGGATGTATGGACAGAGAGGTGATTGATGGCAAAAGAACGCACAGTATACAGTGGAGCTCAAACCGCCTCTCCTCAGCAGTTACCAGGACAGCGTCAAGGGATCGAGGCTGACTGTACACTTAATTTCTGGTTTAATTAATGAGAGGAGCTGCAGTGTTATTTTTTTTCTCCCCTCTTCCCCATTCTGTGCACAGTAACAAATAATCAGGATGAGAAATGTGAAAGTTTTCACATCTTATTTGAAGATGACATGGTGCAGAATCCAGGAAGGGGAAAGGGGCTTATTATGGAGTACAGCAGCCGCAGAAAGTTAGTGGGGCCCAAAACCAGAATAAATCAACTTCTGTATTTCCTGACCTGTACAAATATCATTATTTAGACCTGATGCTTTTGTAATCTGATTTTCAGATGATACAATGTTCTTTTCTCTTAATTTCGTCTTGAGACAAATGCTTTAATTTTATGTGCAGCAGTTGGGGGAAAGTAAAGTTCAATGTCTAATTTCTTTGATATATTTACAGTTCTTTCCCTCTGCTTTCCAGGAGAGGAAATAGAGGAGCAGAAACAGGATCAAACTCTATAAATAAATTATGGTTGGCCTGCTCTTAAATATCATAAACTGCTGAAAAGAAATGAAGTCATAGCATGCATTAATTTTATTGTGAACGTTGGCTAGGAGCTGGTGTTAAAATTAAAGGGTTTTTGTAAGTATTGAGGGTGAAAGGAGGGAGAAACCTTTAATATTTCAGAAATAATGAAACATGGATCGTGTTTTCTGGGCAGACTACAGAATTCTGTGCTTGTAGCCTCATCAAGTAACTCATCTAAGCACTGGGGTGTTGGCTGACAATCTGTCTTTGCTGTGAATAATGGCTGCATTCTGCCCAAGACTCTAGCCACCGTTTTACCTCCTCCATATATCAAAATACCCCTCAGGGAAGTCACAAGTCAAACGACTACAGAACAAGAAGACCTTAGAGGCAGACATGTATTTAGTTGGATTTTAAGACCTTTTCCATGTCTCTTCAGGATATTTATGGAATTGGGAGAGTCAGGATATGTTAGCCTATGAAATTTTTTTTGGAACTTAAGCCATTGAAAAAAAAAATACCCAGAAAACTTTGAACTTGAGTTTTCAACAGCTCAGCCTTCACGCCAATGTCAACTTCTGCTGGGTTCCCGCTGACAAGCCCTCTGCATTAACACTCCCTGTGATACAATCTGTCTCCCTGCAGACAGAATTCTTAGGGGTCTCCATGGCCAAAACCTGGAGAAACGGGGCTATTGTGCAAATTATTTTAGGTCAGAATTTGGCCCAAACCCTGAACTTGTTCTATCTGAAGTTGTTCATTACATTAGATAGCTTTGCATGGAGGACATCACTCCAGAAATAACTCAAACGTCAAACAAATGTGACATTCTGCACCAAGAGTAGAAACTGGGCTTATAGGCTTTGTGAAGCACTCTACACCCGGGTGTATTAATGCTGTACTAGAATGCACAAGAATATAAAGTCTTATTATTGTTAATCTTCCTGACCTACATTGGCAGGCTCATGGAATTCATGTTTATAAAGTTCTTCCATCTGTATAACCATTTTTTTGGCTAGAAAGACAGTTCCAAGGCCTTTGACTGTGAGAAGGAACTGCCTGGTGGATTGTAGGTACCAGGTTATTTGCCAAATCACATGCAAAAAGGCAAAGCTTGCTGTCTTCAGACCCACATGCCAATCAATTTGAGAGGAAATTGACCAATGCTGGTAATGCCAAGGCCAAGATTCAGATGCTGGACATGAAATCACAGGTGGATCTATGCCCAGGCTACTCCCTGCCAACTCAACAGATACAACTAAATCACTCGGAGAGGAGTCAAGCCGCTAGACAAATGCTGGCACCTCAGGAGCCACTCAGATTGAAATCAAATGACATTACAGTGACTGGTGATGGTACAGATTTTCTCTGCCACCCAGCCTCCATGAGGCTCCTCTGAGCCATAGTCTCAAACAGGCCTTCTCTTGGGACCTTGTCCTGTCTTTGGTCTACTTGGCCCAGTCTTAAGGAGAATCCTCCCATATCAGGTTAGTGAGACTCCTGCCATGTATAGCCAATCACATTCTCCACTCCCCACCTTTGCTGTGCCAGTATTTGGCCAGCTTTGAAGGAAAATCCTATTAAAATGATTTGGCAGCAATTCCTCCATGTTTGATGTCTCTTCCCTGTGATTTTCTTCCCACTGACTCCCTCCCTCTGCACGCTGGTTATAAATTCCTACTCTTTCATAGTGCTATACCTGGGGTTGACTCTGTATGCTTGGCTTTATTCTTTGTTGGCTGACTTTATCAGTGTGATTAGATTAAGAAACACCTTGGACAGTAATAAGGCAGACCTTTGGGTGTGTCTATAAAGGTGCATCCAGAGAGAGTTAACTGAGACATGCACTCTCAATGTGGATGTCTCTATCCCTTGGGTGAGTTCTGGATTGAATGGAAAGGGGAAAAAGGGAAGGTCAGTTGAGCACTGAAATCCCTCCACCCTGATCCTGGTCATCTTGAACTGTTTAAACCATTTATTTATTTGCTTCCCTTAACAAGGAGCCAAACTAAGCTTTGAGGTTACCCTTGTGGTGATATATTGTGTACCCCAATAAAATTTGCCTGAAGATCAGAGAACAGAACAAGCCACTAGATTAAACATAGATGCCAGGCAGTGGTGACACACACCTTTAATCCTAGCACTTGGGAGGCTGAGATCTGTCTGGATCTCTGTGAGTTCAAAGCCACCCTGAACTACATGAGATTGACTCAGTCTAGGAGAGGCAACAGAGCCAGGCAGTGGTGGCACACACTTTTAATCCTAGCACTTGAGAGCTCATGTCTTTGCTTGGGAAGCACACACGCCTTTAATGGCAGGACATGATGGCTGGGTGGAGAAACGTATATAAGGTGTGAGAAGACAGAAACTAGGGTTTTTTTTTCAAGTTGAGGAGTCCTAGAGGTACGACATGGCAGTGGCTTGTTCCTTTGTCTCTCTGATCTTTCAGCATTTACCCCAGTGTCTGGCTCAGGTTTTTTTTTGTTGTTGTTGTTGTTTTGTTTTTTTGTTTTTTTCAATTAAAGAACCTATTAGAAGTTTGTGTTACAACCCTTATGTTATCTACTTATTTTGTAATAAGTTTAGATTTGCTGAAACTTTGTAGCAATAATACAGATTTGCCATCCACTCTTCACCAGCGTCCTCTCTTATTGACATTGTTGACAACCTTCTTTATTTAACACCATCAGTGCATTGCTATTAAGTGAATTCCAGATTTTATTTGGATTTCACCTCTTTCTCCATTACTGTCCTCTCTCTGATCTAGGGTTTGATTAGGTACCACACGGCTCTCAGCTGCCATTTATTATCAGCCTTCCCTGGTTTGTGGCCTTCCTTTTTTCGTGCCACTTTGGTAGTCTGGAGAATAATAGTCAGTTCTCTGGTAGAATGTCTCCAGTGTGAGTTCTTCCAGTGCTTTTCTCAGAATGGGACAGAGTTGAGAGGCTTTGAAAAGGAATTCCACAGGAATGAGAACACCCACACTACCTGTAAGGCAGGACCTTATGGTGGGAGCCTGGGGGAAAGGACATGGAAGAAGGAAACTGTGCTTTTTGGCTGCTTGCCTTCACACTTGCTGGCAAGTCCGCGTGTCCTGTTTCTGGAGTATTCCTTCGCGGTTATTAGAACTGGCTTCTTTAGATTTCTAATGTGCACTGGGGACCAGCTGTTCTCCAGGAATCCTCCAGGCCTCCAGCACCGGAGTGGGAATGCTGAGACACACAGCCTTGCGGACCAAGCAGTTACTGGACTTGATTTCTCCAGTGGGAGACAGCCATTGTTGGACTACCCAGACTGCGTCCTGTAAGCGTTCTAATACATCCTTTTAACATATGTAGCCATTCTGTCAGCTCTCCTTCCTTAGACGACCTGACTAATGCAGCCCTCAAGGGAATGTGGGACCCTTTCTCTTCTAGGAGCTCCAAACAAAGGAGTACTGGATCTTGGATTGCAACCTTTAGAAACATCATCCAAAATAAGTCTTATCTTTTAATAAGTGAGGTGCCTCTACTATGTCCTTATATCAATGGGAAGCTGACTAATGCATGATTTTTTTAAAAGACATTATTCTCTTAAACCAGAGAGAACACGAAAAATAAAGCTACACACCAAAACTAAAACATTGCTTTTAAAATTGCTCATTGTGATGGCTGTCCTTGGTTGTCAACTGGACTACATCTGGAATTAACTAAAACCCAAGCTGTTGGGTACATCTGTGAGGGATTTTTTTTTAAATTAAACTGTTTGAAGTGGGAAAACCTACTTTTAATTTTGATCTTTTGAGGTGGGAAGATCCACCTTTAATCTGGGCCACACTTTCCGGCTGCAGTCTATTTAAAGGACATGGAAGAAGGAAGCTTGCTCTCTTTGCTTGCTCTCGCTGACAAGTTCATTCCTTTACTGACATTAGAGCCTAATTCTTTGGGATTCTCACATGTACTGTAGACTGAAGACCAGCTGAAACAGTCTGCCTCTTTGACTGAACAACTATGGGATTCTTGGTCTTTCCATTGATAGACAGCCATTGTTGGACTAGCTAGACCACAGCCTGTAAGCTACTCTAATAAATCCCAGGTATATATATTCATATATATGAATATTCATGAATAGATATGCACATATATTCATTATATCAGCTCTGTTCCTCTAGATAACTCTGACTAATATAGCCATGCATTTACCCTTATTGAGAGCTCCATTTCTTCATAGGGTTCATGTTACTGCCTAGGGTTATTTCACTTCATTCTGGAAGAGCTCTTTTCACGGGTCCTTTGGTCATTGAAAGTCTGCCCATAAAGGGGGTCCCCAGACTTGCAACGAAGATCAAGCCTTAGTGAACTTCCTCTCATATGTTTGTCTGGGAATTTCCTTCTCCTGTGTATTTGCAGCAGTTTTTTTTTTTTCAATACAGAATTCAACATTCTTTTCATCACCTTGTATGTATCACCCTGCCTCCTGACCTCTGGGATTTCTTATAATAATTGTATTAAGGATTGCTTGTTTAATGAGTCACTTCTCTCTTGCTGCTTTCAAGATTCTCTTTATGTCTGTCCTGTAACAGTTTGATTAGAAATGTGTCTTGGCATGGTTGTTTTATTTTTATTTTTTAAAGCTCATCCTCTCTAGAGCCTCTTAAATATTTGTACTCACACCTGATACCAAATTTGGGTAGTTTAGGAGCATTTTTTTCCTTTGAATAGTCTCCCTGCTCATTTCTCCTTCTCTTCTCCTTCTGGGATTTCCATAGCGTATATGCTGGTCTAGTAGGTAATTTTCCACCACCACCACCCCTTTTTTTCTCCCGCCCCCACCAATCCCTCATACTCTGTTCAAAGTTCTTTGGTAATTTTTCAGATGAATAATTTTGGTTGTTCTGCTTTTGAACCACTGGTCATTTCTAGTCAGCCTCAATGCACCTTTGAGTCAATCTACGGAACTTTTCATCTCAGCTACTGCACCTCCCAGCTCCAGAATTTGTGTTTCTTTCTGGCTTTCTGTCTCTTTATTGACAGTTATACTTTATTTCCTTAACTTTCTCCATATTCCCTTGAGTTCTTTGAATGTCTTTAAGATGACTGCTTTGAAGTACTTGTTAAGTAGAGCCTCAACCAGGGTCATTTTCAGGGGCAGTTTTTATTGTCTTACTTCGTCCCTTTAATGGCCATGGTTTCCCATTTATTTGTAGATGAGTACATTTTCTTTAGTAAGAATCAGACGTTTGAATCTAGTCATGCAGCGACTCTAGAAAGTACACCCTTTTCTTCCTCCAGGTTTGTGCAGTTGTTTTTGACTTTTGAGCTGGGCAGACCTTTTCTGTGCTGGCTGTTAGCCTGAACAAGCAGATTTCTTTGTTCTGTGCCTTTTCCTGGTTGTATTTTCTAATTTCCCATATATACAGTTGCTTTCAAATGTCCTAGACTTTAAATGTTTGTCTCCCCAAAGAGGAAAACTAGAAAAAAGAAGAGAAGTGGTTGGGGAAAGAATAGGATGTGTGTCCTTTATACTCCCTGGAAGTTACTTTAGCAATGTGAGCAAAGCTGCCCTTGAAGGTCAGAAGACGGAAGTAGCAATCAGATTATGAATCCCTAATTTTTGGAAGACAGAATGCCTTTGGCTCCCTGAGGCTCCTCTGCTGCCTGCCAGGTGCTTTGGAGAGCCGCTCCTCAGTACCTAGGTACTGGAATCAACTGGAATTCCCCAGAGTTTACCAACTAATCATACCCCTGGAAGTTGAAATCTTTCTAATGGACTCCAGCATTTGGAGACAAATTAAATGTATTTTGCCAGTGTGATGACTGTCTATGTGGGGAGATTGACTCTTGACATTTTCCTCTTTTCTACCACCCCAGATCCCCCTGATGGCCACTTCTCAACTAATGACCTGATTACATAGTGTGACATTCTCAACTTTTCAAGGATGAAGTATCTGATCTCCTGTTTTATAAATATCTAAGAAGATCCATATTTTTTTTTTTGTATAAGTATAGCATTCAGGAAAGGTAACGATACGAAGGACTAGTTGTGAGAACAGTGATGTCGAACACTGTAGTAGACCAAGTGCTAGGATTCGTTATGTTACAATTAGCTAGTGTCAAAATAAGAGAGTAGATACTTGTTAATGAGTGATGGATGACTCTAGACCTACTGGAAACAGCAGGTGTGTCCTACCAGGTACAGAACCGTGCCTGGAGTGGGAAGGGGGATGATGAGAAGGACATTGAAGCTCATGATGCTTGGGCATCTGGCGCTTTCTGATAATCCAACTGGATTTCAGTTGTGAATAATGTCAATTTTTCTCCCAGGAGCCAGAAATGCTGGGTTCTGGTGCCAGGTTAGTCCTTTACTTACTTTGTGACCCTGGTCAAGTCTGTTTCCCACTGAGTGTATCAGTCACATCTGTATAATGGTTAAGGCCAGGTAAAATGGAGGCTTTAACTAAACTCTCTTCCTCTCTTTTTCCTCTTCCTTCCTTCCTTCCTTCCTTCCTTCCTTCCTTCCTTCCTTCCTTCCTTCCTTCATTCCTTCCTTCCTTCCTTTCTTTCTTTCTTTCTTTCTTTCTTTCTTTCTTTCTTTCTTTCTTTCTTTTTTGCACACCCAGGAATCCCATAAAAACACTAAACTGGAAGCTGTAATATAAACACAAAAGACCCAGGGCAGACCTGTGCTAGTTAGAGTCTCTTATAAGTGAAACACCATATGACTTCGTGATGTTAGACCTCCACAATCTGATACAGAAGTGACTTGTCGAGTGTAGCTAAGCAAGACTTTAGGTTTCTCATTTGTACTAGCTGCACTTCAAGTGCTCAGTAGTCAGGTGCAGCCCATGGCTTACTGAGTAGGAAACAGAGAGAGGAAAGATTTCCAACATCATAGACAGTTTTATGGGCCATCCCTGTTGTAGAGCTTTTCTTTAAAAGAAAATCTTGAGATGTTTCATGTGGATACTACTTATGTATTCACTGCTATTGATTTTATTGCAGAGCTAACTCTTGCTGTCGTGAATACTACCGGGAGGTGACATTTATTGAGTGTGACTGCATGTTAGAATGTGCTAAAGGCCATTTTGACTTAATCCTTACATCCCTTTGAGGTAGGAACTATTTCTCATTTTTATGAAACATTTTCCCACCACTCCAGCTTATCAGAATGCTTGCTACTGTTCTCATACTGTGTGGTTTAGATACCACTCAATTATTTGCAAGCGATGGAGTAATGTAAAACAAACAAAGAACCAAATAAAAACAAGCATTTCTGTGAAGAGTCTTTTCCACAATTTTTTGAAAGCAGCTTGTCACTTAAAGCACTGAGATACTGTCAGCTCCTGGCAATTTGAATGATATTCTGCCCACATTATCTACCATGTCCCAGGCTTGGACAGCACTCTGGGCCCCCTGCCTGCAATGGCTGAGCCCATTGGAAGTACTACAGGCCTGTTTGGATGTAGCTTGGTTGTTGTCTTTCTTCCATTTCTCCTAAAACAATGGACCATAGCTGTTCATCACACTTTGGAGCACCGTTCCAGATGCCTGGCAGCAACCCACAGTCTCTCAGGAGTATATCAGCGCCACTCGATTCTCTGAACCATAGCTCTCTGCAGATACTCACTTGAGACAAACGGCTGAAGAACAAAGTGTTATTCCAGTCATCCCTGTCCCCACATTTATATGGGAACCTCTACTTTGAGTTTTCTTTTAGCTTCTGCATTTTAGCAAAAAGCTGAGCAGACTCAAATACTCAAATAGCTTTCCAATCTACCAACCTAGTAAGCAAATTAAGTGGCAAAATCATGCCACTACCAACATGAAGTGTAGGAAGGGGGATTTATTTATGGAAGTATCCCTTCATGTAAGGATTATTCTGGGTAAATTAATCTCCCATCATCCAACAGTCCACATGGAGATTTTGATGTTTGCCTCTTAAAAGACAAAGACAGAACATAGATAAGTAGGAAAAGCACAGGTTTGATGGTGGGGAGATATGAGTTTAAACATGGTAACCATTAGCCTCATGGTTTTGTAAACAGCAAGGCAGGGACTTCTGTGGGGAGGTTCCTATACTTGTATATGGGAGTTGGGGGAAAATAAAAATTATTCATTTTGTTTCACAAAAGGACCCCTAGAGAACAGCACAAAAAAGTATCCCCAATCACTGATGTATGCTAGTGGGTGATCCAGAGTAATGTATGATCATTATACTTTTATATTAATGCTACATTCTCTGCCCAGTGTCCTGTCTATTGTTTTTGAAGAGGAATAATATTAAACTGAGCATGCTCAGGAATGTTTTCACCTTTACTGGTCAAGATGAGCCTTTTAAATATGATCAGCATGAGTTACCTCAATGAAGACCCCCTGTGTTCTCTCTCTCTCTTGCTGTTTCTGTCTCTCTCCCTCTCTCTCTCTCACACACACCCTCTGTCTCACACACTCTCCTCTCTCTCTCTCTCCCCCCTCAGTTTCCTTCTTTCTTTGTTCTTGTTTTTGTGACAGGCTCACTTTCTAGCCCAGGATGGCCTGGAACCTATTAGTGTTGATGCAAAAACACAGGCCTTGTACCTCAAACAGAATTAGAGGTAGTTTATTCTATAGCTAAATCTGAGTCATCATAGCCCTGGAACATGCATTCAGGCTATGTAAAATACCATTTCTTCCTAGCATGGTAGTAGTTTCATGAAATTTCTATAGTTACAGAACAAAAGAAAGTTATAACTTAAACACTTAAGACTTAACATTTTAAAAAACACTGGTAGAAACATTAGGTTTTCAGCAAAGTAGAATAGGTTTCAAATGCTATCTGACAACTATCTTAGCTCTGGAGTTGGTGGAAGCTGGTGATCTGTCAACACCAAAAAGGTTTCATATAATTGTCACATTGATGTCAAGTCAGATATAGTGACAAGCAACGAATGGCTATTAAGGGACTAAAGACAGCATGGTAATTTGGCTATGGATCTGCAACATTCCAACTCACCATAATCACAGAAGTTATAATCAGTTAGGTAGCCTTGTAGAGTCTTTAACATAGGTATCCCCCATCCCTGGAAACTTCACTTCACACCAGGGAAATGTGAGGGATCCTCCTGCCTCTCAATCTCTCCAGAACTGGGACTGCAGACATGCACCATGACACCAGCCCTTTACTTCCTTTTGTTTGAGAAGAACTTGCTTTAGAAGTCATCCCCTCATGGCATGACTTGTAAAGTGTCTCATTACTCGTCATCGCCTGTATTTGCTTGCTGGGCTTGCACTCACCAAAGGCTGAGTGCACTGTGTTTGGTTACAGTTGAGGACAGATTATTGTGCCCTATGCAATCTGTTTTCTCATCGGGAGACAGAGACCAGTGGCACCAACCTTTCAGAGATGTTGCAAATATGAGAATGTGTTTAATGTGCCCAACACAGCAGGTGGCACTTTGTCATGTTTGATAAGTATTAGGTACCTATTTCCTTTTCTGGGATATAGGAGAGTTGGAATTTAAAGCAGAGCCAGGGCCCTCAAGCTTTGAACATCCTTTGAACATCTGTAATAGGGTCTTGTCTGAGAGGTTCCTCCGTCACTGGAGCTCCCAGTCAGACTGAAAACTTAAACAATTCCTCGTGTCAGGAGACCATTCTCCATCACTTTATGTACCTAGTCTCAGATGTAAATCTCTTAGAAGATAAAATTGAGACACTTGAACCAGACATTTCTCAGTGAATTTTAAAATGTGAAGCTCCGGTAGAGCCTGATTGTAAAAATATCTTTTCTCCAAGCAAGCCTCCAAGGAGGTGAGGAACCAACACTTGGTGAGGTTTCCAGTACCAGGCACAATTTCTCTCTTGTTGATCTCATCCAATCGGAGAGCTGTTGGTTACTGCCAAGGTCCAGTTGCCACTATTGTAACAAACTTCATTTACTAAAAAGCCTATTCTATTCTTTCTTTTTGTGCTCTCTTAGTACTTAGTGGAGTTTAGTTAACCGACGATGATGCCTATGAACCACAACTACTAGCATGGCATGATAGCTCTAAGGGTGCAGTAGTGATACACATATCCTGGGCTAGAGAAGTCATGGCTCTTGGAGGAGAACACACAATCACCACTTTACTAAACCATCATATTCCTAACTATTTCTAAATATTTGTCCTTATACCCACAGAGAACTTAATCTTCACCTCTTATCAGAGAAACTTCTCTTTGCAACAGACGGAGACTATTACAGAAAACCACAGCCAATCAGAATGCAGAGCTGTGCGGCCCAATCCCAAGGGATACATCTACAACACGATTCCCTCACCCAAGGCTCAGGGATCCTTTCAAAGGTGGGACAGGAAGAGCAAAAGGACCAGGAAGTTTTCGGTGAGACCATGCCTTTTACTAATATCAGAGCCACACCCATGAAGTCTTACCAACACGACCCTAAACATGAGCTGAATAAAGAAGGAAAACAAGAGACACGATAAAGTGGATGCGGAAAGAATATAAGGCCTTAGCCCTACATGGAAAGCCGCAGACAACTAAGGAACGCTGAGAGCAGAAGAGACAGTCTTCCCTAGGGAACAGCACACCAGCTGGTTATTCATTACCAATGGTCAGCCATAAAAACATACAAGTAACATTATACAGATGGAAAAAGTAATACTTAGGAATATGTTTTATTTAAAAGAAATAATTTTAGAAAGGAATTTTAAACATTGCATTATGTACATGTATGAACATTTCATAACGAAGCCACTTATTATGGATAATTAATATTTGCCAATAAAAACAACATGAGGGAACTGGACAGTTGTTTTTAAAATAAAAGATTAGATTAAATAAATGAATAGATACACCATAAAAAAAAATCTTGCCAGGCATGGTAGCATATGCCTTTAACCCCAGCACTCAGGAGACAGAGGCAGGCAGATCATGGATCACTGTGAGTCAGGGGTCAGTTTTATATACATATATAGAGGGCTTCCGGGCAGCCAGGACTATATAGGGCAGAGGTTCTCAACCCTCCTAGTGATGTAACCCTTTAACACAGTTCCTCATGTTGTGCTGACACCCAACCATAAAATTATTTCATTGCTACTTTATAGCTACAATTTTGCTACTGTTGTGAATTGTAATGTAAATCTCTGATAAACAACCCTTGTGGGGGTCATAGCCCACAGGTTGAGAACTACTGCCATAAAGACCCTGTCTCAAAAATAAAAAAAAAAACTCTTCCATTTACTTAATATCAAAGTCCCATCTAATAAAAAGATTTAACATTAAAAATAATAACAATAATAATAATTACTGTGCTTTAATTTCTATGAGATTTTGCAAAAAGCCAATGAGGACACAGGGATGCTTCATCTGTCCTGCTGTCCTTTTTCTTTCTTTCTTTCTTTTTTTTTTTAGGTTGAGTTTGCTTCTGGAAGGAAAAATAAATGCAAGCCCCACCCCCACCCCCAACACACACCCACAAAATATGTCTCCTAAAAGTCATAGGCTGCACTTTCAGGTTGAGAAGATGTCACGCTCAGGCCTTTTCTGGCTTGTCACAGGTCTGGTTAGTCTCTTCTTGCTCGGTGTGTGTGGAGAAACATTCTGTACTCTTAGAAACGTCCTTCCAGTTTAAACTCTCGGGACTGGCCTGTTTACTTTCACCTGGAATTTCTTTTGTAAGCAGCTCTCTCCAACACAGTTCTATAAAGATGGTCCCACAGGATAAAGGCCACCTGTGTCCCCCCAACCTCCCTTCTGTCTGATGCCCTCAGAGCACCACAGAGACAGTTGTCACGCAATGAGCGAGCGAGCACAAGCTACAGTCATAAGATCAACGCGCAGTCCTGGCTCTGTAGCCTAGGTACATGTCACCTCAGTTCTGTGTCCCGCTTTCTCTCGTGTCTGTAACGGGAGCACTGGTTGACAATCAGAATCTTGCGAGAACCGGCACATTGTACCCGGATGCTCTGAGGAAGCCACACGGTACCTTATGATTTTTTTTTTTTCTTATTAGAATTTAGAGAGAAAGAGCCTGAAGAACCCTGTTTGCTGGGAGACAGTTGCTAGTTATAAATTCATGCTTTCTCCTGGTCTGGTTTCTTTTGGTTTGAGGCCGGATGAAAAGGCAGGGAACAGTAAGAAGCAAGGGAACAGAAGGGGCCGGAGTCTGGATGAAGTCTTTTGCTAGTCAAGAGTCAAGAATTGCAGCAGAGTTAACAAAATTTACTGTGAAGATGGCTCCCTAGAGACAACCTTGCTTTTACAGCAAGGTATTTCAAATAGGAATATTAAAATAGCAATGAGACATGCTCAAGGCCTGAGCACAGATGACCTTTGAGCACAATCTTACTCTTTTTTCCGATTTGAACCTGAAATTTCTGAGGAATCCCATAAATGAGCCTATAAACTGTTTCTGGTAACACGGTGGCGTTATCTCTCCCTTTTTAGAACCTTGACACCCATAGTTTTTCCTTATCAGCTGTTTTCCTACCTTAGTAATCACCTGTGATCTCATCCAGGTTCCTAAGCAACTCTGTCCCATACAACACCAGAAGCCTCCCAAATGGTATGTATGGCTGCTGTAAAGACAATTAAGCACGCCTCACTCTTGAGACGCCTCCAACCATGCCTGTGCGTGTGTACTTCCCTTTTCCTCAGCACCTGTTTGTTAGTTAGGTTTTTTTTCTTGTTGTTGTTGTTGTTGTTTGTTTGTTTTGTTTTTTGGTCAATTTTATTGGTGGGGTGTTTTTGTCAAACTGACACCACCTCTCTGAGAAAAGAGAATTTCACCCAAGAAAAGGGTACCTCAGTTGAGAAAATGCTTCCTACCGGACTGACCTGTGGGGAAGGCTGTGGAGCATTTCTTGATTGACAATTGATGACGAAGGGCCCAGCCCATTACAGGCAGTGCTGCCCTTGGACAGTTGATCAGGGAGTGTGTAAGAAAGCAAATTGAGAAGCCAGAAGGAGAGAGCCAGTAAGCAGTTATTCCTCCATGGTCTCTGCCTGAGTTCTTGTCCCAACTTTCTCTGATAATGGACACTCACATATAAGCCAAATAAATCCTTTCCCCCCCAGGTTGGTTTCGGTCAATGTTTTATCACAGCCATAGAAAGCGTACTAGAACAGCCTGTCTCTCAACTCTCCTTACATCTCTGTTAAAGAAGCTTTTCCATAAACTCCAACTTTGTTTCATACTGACTTGTTCGGAAATTCTGTTCTGCAGTGGAATCAAGAACCTTGGCTTCACCTGCATAGAAATGAACTCTGAAAAGAGGTCCTCAGGCTGTTGTTGGAGACAGTGTGGTGATGGGTGACCTACGCTTATGTCCCCTTGCCATCGATTGAAGAACTTTATTAGTCAAAGTGGTTTCTGTTACTGAGCTTTGTGTGTGGAAGAGGAGAGTGTTTTGTTGTTGTTTGTTTTTGAGTTGAGGATTAAACTCAAGACTTCACTATGGTAGGCAAGCTCTCTACCACACTCTCTACCCTTGAATTGGGTCTTTTGTGATACTCCTTCTGTTGGAGTCTGGTGAAAAGCTCACAGACCAAAAGGCCAAAACAGCCATGACTGACTCCTAGGCTGAGTGGCATGTCTCTGAGCCATTCTGCCTTCTCCACTTCCTGATCAACAACTTGAAAGGTCAACCTCGGGCTTTGAGGGTGATCTGAGGGCAAAATGAATGGATGTGGTAGAAGCCATAGCCCAAGCAAACTGGAAGATTACTAAAACATCCTGAGGAGGTTAATGAGTTTGTTTGTATTTTTTTAAGTCTAAATCATTCAATGGTCAAATTGATCACAGAATAAATATCAGATGTTCTTAGCTTTGTTGGAAGTACAGAACCTAGGTAGTGGGTAACATCTACAGGTCTTCTCCCAAGAAAAATAGTGCCCATCAGAAAACACACCATATTTGATATGATTTATGCAATTCATGGACTTCCAGGTGTTCATGTATGAGTCAACTGTGTTTGGAAAAACCTCAGGTTAAGAAGCCGTTTTAGATCATAAACAAGAGATACCCAAAATGACCACATAATCCTTTCATTTAATGAATGGCAACAGAGGTATGGTTCTTCTTAGTGACCTTGTTATAACTATGCAATACATTTTAAAATAAAGTTTTTCTTTCCATTTTTCAAAATATGCAAACATATAGAAGTAAGATCGTTTGTTGGACTTTATTTCAGTCACCAGAATCTGTCATTTATAATCTATGTTAAATTAAGCCTATGCGGATCTTAATAATTTTCCACAGTAGAAGCTATATTTTTACTTCAAAATGGTGCCATATAAGGAGAAAGCACTGACTGAGTTAATCCAGTAGTCTTTGAAAGTCACATGGCCTAACACTGTTAGAAGGTAACTTTACATGGCTTCAGCCTAAATTTCTCAGATAGATTTTGATCTGTTAATTAGGTCACCTGAATTTACACAGCTCCCAGCTAATTGCCTGTGTTCTGCCAAATTCCTTATCACAAAGAAAAAGAAATCAAGCATTACTTAGGAGTAATGTTAAAAAAAAATTTTTATGAAAATAAAATCGAGAAAATATACAAACAGTATAATATGTACATTCAGGAACACAATGAGGGCCAACATCACTATTGTAGATGGGAGCCAAGACCCACCACCTCTCCTCTGTGATCACAGCCAGAGGAAATTGCTTTTCTGTAGGTGCAGGATTGGTGGGTGTCTTCTGAACATGCTAGGGTCGGTCATCTGCATTATAACAAGGGCAGAGATTTGTATTGTTCTTGTAATTCCAAGGCTGGAGCTGCATTTGGGAGCAGGGAGTCATTTAGTCAAGCACAGGTCAGATTAGGGTTGTTACAAATCTTGAAGTTGGGTTGGGGATGTAACTCAATTGGTGGAGAGTATGATTAGAATGCACAAAGCCCTGGGTTGGATCCCCAGCACCATATAAACTGGGCATGGTGAACACATGCCTGTCATCCCAACACTCAGGTGGAGGCAGGAGGATCAGAAATTCAAGGTTACCCTTGGCTATATAGAGAGATGGAGGCCAGTCTGCGATATCTGAGACACTCTGTTAAAAGTCAAACAACAGCAATAATAAGAGGACAACTTCCAGCGACTGTGTGGCAAAGAATTTAGGCACCTTTCCAAATCCAAACTGCTGCTGTTTGTAAAGCCTGACCAAAATAGATAAAAGACCAAAATAATAACAACAAAAAATAACAAAAGCAAGCAAGCAAACAAACAAACAAACAAAAACATTAAATACCAACTTGTCTCTCTAGTTCAAGCTTTCTGCACCTACTCAGAAACCCAAAACCCAAGCTGGTTGTCAAGGAGACATTAATTATTTTCCCTAGAACTCCAACCATGTCAGGCTCTTGGTGCTTCTTGGGTAGTTCTTGTTTGAACAGTGGATGTTTCCATTTTAATCATTTCCAGAGGAATTCCTTGTGGCTGTTGAGCCTGGAGCTTTGGGGGTGTATTTGGGACCTGCTCCTGTTTCTCTCAGAAGTTTCAAGTCAGGTCTCAAGCTGTCAGGGATTTTTAGGGTTGTTACAAATCTTGAAGTTGGGTTGGGGGGTGGGTTGACCTCTGAAAAGGTGGGGGTGGGGCTGGGGGTGTGGAGCTGGTGAACTCGAAGTCTTGGTTTGCCAAGAGAGACAGCCTCCCTCACCAGCTGTGACCCACTTCCAGCCTCCTTAGGCCCTCCAGGACTGGAGGGACCCCAGCCAGCTTCTCTGCTTCACTCCCTTGGTCACACGTCTCTGGAGAGGCCAGGATGTCCTCAGATGTCAGTAGTAGAAAAGCTTACTTTCAGACTTTAATGTTTCTTGTCATTTCTTCTGTTCTATGAGAGTTATCGTCCGGTACAATCTTCCATGGAAAAGTTTGGTCATGCCAAACATGTGCCCCAAACCAGATATATGAGCCATCTGATCTGCTCACCCTTGGGTAACCATAGATCTCCTGATTAACTCTTCTCATTTTAGTTGTTTCAGAAAAAAGCAAAACAAAACAAACAAAACACTGAAAGCTTCTAAACTCCATATTCCTAGTCTTTCAGGCACCGACGCTGGCTACGCGAGGCTCTGCATGTTGTTTTGGAGGCTCAATGACTCTCTCTGAGATCTTAAAAATATAATGACACAATTCTCTTGCTTTTCAACTTCTCATCTGGGCATGAACCGGCTTCTCCTCAAAGAGATTTGTTTATAGACCCAGAGCTTGACCCCTCAGTTCGCTTACCTACACAGGTGAACGCTCTAAGTCCCTAAATCTCCTATGGATGAAACTGTGCACTTTCCAGGAGTTTCAAGTGTTAGTTTTCATTCTAAATAGCTGTAATTATAAAAGGTCTTCAAGTACACAGGTTTAGAGCCAAATGAATATTCATGTTTGTAGAATAGCATCTTAGTTGTTACTCAGGAGAGATAGGTATGATTAC
>CABHPQ010152478.1:0-27000 GCA_902168405.1 Peromyscus aztecus
CCTCCTTCCTTCCCCTTGTCTCCGAGCCCTCTTCCAGCCTCGCACTCTTGTTTTCTTTCTCCCCGCTCAGTCTTAGCAGTCGGTGACTCCTTGGATTCTATCACACTTTCATAACTTTTTTTAGGGGGTGGGGTAGGGTGGGGCAAAGTCTCACTGTGTGGCCCAGGCTACCCTCAAACTCATGGTCTCCCAGCTTTAGCCTCCAGGGTGCTGGCGGTATAGGCGAGGGCCACCACGTCTTTTTTCACTCAGATTTCCTAGCATTTCAGGAGCTTCTATCCAAATACTGCCACTGATTTGGTGCCTCTGTTTGAGAGGTTTATTTATGGTTGTACAACAAAACTTTCCCTGGGGAGATGCTGTACACACACACATACACACATACACACTCACGCATGCACGCACACATCCCTACTCACCCCTGATAAGAAGCCCGAGACAGATCAAAGAACGGATACCACAAAAATCAAACTTGGTGAAGCAGTGCGTTTTATTGAGGGGACTTACAGGAACATGGGTGAGGGGTCACGTCCGGGAGCATAAACAGCTCAAAGCAGCTGCACCAGAGCCCACCCAGCCCAGGTGACAGACAGCTCACAAAGCTGGGAACCTGGAGCACACCACGGCCTGCAGGCAGCTCAGCAGTGTCCTTTCCAGGTGCCTCAGCTGGTCTAGACCTCTTCGGCAGCTCGGTTGGTTTCCAGTTCTTCCAGACAGCTGGTGTGGTCTGGAGGTCTCTGGAGCTTGTCTTGTCTGAGTCTTCCTTGAAGCTCAGGTTAGCTCTTCTGAGGTGGACTCTCGGCTCTTACTGCTTACTCTGGCAGGGAGAGGCCTAGTGAATCTGGTCAGTTTCGGGGACTTCCTGCAGCTATTTTGAGCTGTTTACCTTCCTGCTTAAGCAATACAAGGGGAGGAGAGAGTGTGTACTCTCCTACATAACAGCTGTCGCCCGTTACAGATGAACTGACTTGCTTGGGGTAAAAATATCTGAAGAACTTCATAGGGTGTAAAGCAGTGTGGTTGGGAGTTGCTATTCAAGATACAGATTTCCTTCCTAGTCACTGGCAGTTCCTCTGATTCTGGTGGGTTGCCTCCTCTCCTCCCCTTCCCCTCCTCCCTCTCCTCTTCTGTCGCTCCTCCTTTTCCCTCCTCCTTCCTCTCCACATCCCCTCTCCCTCTCCCCTCTCCCCCATCCTCTCCCTCTCCCCGCCTCCCCCCTCCCCCCCTCCCTCTGCCTTGCTTTCCCTTCCCCTGTCTTCAAGGTCTCACTGTATACCCTAGGCTGGCCTCAAACTCTCAAATTCTCCCACCTCTCCTTCTCTGCCTCCTGAGCGCCCAGACTAGCTTATTTTCATTATATAAAGAATTGGTATACACTAAAAATGCAAGAAAAAAAATTCCGTAACCCATCAGGCTACCAGGTTTCAAGCCTGGCTCAAAAATTATTCCTTTGTGCCTTAGAATTTCATCATACTAGTCTTCCTGTGACTCATTTTTTTTCTGCCTACAAAATACAATTTTAAGTGCTTCGATGTTTGAAACAAGGTCAGTAGTGTTAACGTTCTATGCGTCTGTTACTCTGTAGAAAACATTTGAAAAGGAAGTGAACTTTAATATCTGTTGAAACTTAAGGCTGCAGCATCTCCTGGCATCTGCAAGAGAGTGTTGGGCTTTGGCTGTTTGAACTGTAGAAACGGCTCATGTTCTAGGTTCTGTCCCAGCATGTTCAATGCCTGGTGAAATTATTTTACCATTTACGTAAACACTTTGTTTTGAAAATAGGATGGATACTTCTTGTGTTCTCTATGGCCTCCTATTTCTCTTCAAAACATTTGACTTCCAAGGACCGCGTTGTTAGGCATGGGGATGCAGAGTGAAACAGAATCGCATCCACATTGCCTGTGGAGTATGTACAGTATAGGGCTGTTGGGATGACTAACAACTCTCACCTTGGATGATGGAGAGTCAGCTCTGGGAATGGTGTTTGGAAGGGCAGGAACTTCTGGCAGGGAGACTTAGCTGGTCTCGGCTCCTGAAAAGCTCCCTTCAGCAAGGAACGTCACTTGTGGTCCCAAGATGAGCCTGAATTGCCCACTGGAACAGTCAGCACGGCAGGGCACGTGTTGCAGGCAGAGTTACGCGTTTCCTGCCCAGAGATACACAGAAGCCATTATTATACATGAGGGCTGTCTGGTATTTCAAGAATAAACAAAGGATTCTTATATTTTTTCAGCGATGATATTTTTATGCTCCATCTGAGAAAATACATATAATCTTAACCTTTTTTTACATTGATCAGTTGATGAGGATTAATTTCTTAGTAAGATATATTTAAGAAAATATTAAGGTATTGATTTTTGTGACTATTAAATATTAAATTATTGCATTTTCCATTGGCTATAATTTTTTTTAAATTAAAGATTGTATTTGAGCATCTGTTTGCTTTGTGAATGTTTCCTTTAGTGGGTGTCACTCTGTGTAGTCTATGCTGGCCTAGAACTTACGATCCTTCTGCCTCAACCTTCCAAGTGTTGGGACTGTAGGTGTGTAGTACCCAGCTCAGGCATTTATTCATAATTGATGTGTCAGGTTGTGGAGTTTACGGGTACTCTTGATCCCTTTTCCTTTGGTAATAATAGTATGTGGCAAGGAGATAGCTCAGAGCTTGCTAATAGACATCAGAATCCGCGTTCGGCTTTCCTGTACCCACTCGAAAGCTGAGGAGGCAGTGCCCGTCTGTAACCTGGGTACCAGGGAAGGGAGGGCGGAGACAGCTGGATCCAAACAGTGAGCTCCAGGCTCAGTGCCCTGTCTCCACAAATGAAGATGGAGAGTGGTGGGAAAACGGGGAGTATTGATGTCTGCTCTCCCCGTGACACACACAGGGTGAGTGTACCTGTGTGTACAGTGCACACACATGCCGCACATACACAAAATTAAAATATAAAAGTAAAACATAGAGCACACGATCATTATTTTTGTAAATTGACAATTTTTAGATGAAAATCCACAAAAGAAAGTCAACTTTAGAAGTTACTACATATTATGTTACAAGTTTCTATTTTGCCCACTGATATAGAACTAATGCCTCTGTTTCCTAATAATTGTGAGGTAGTTTTGGGCCTTGGGTTCTTGGAAATAAGTTGCCCACGTGACTTTCCAGTTTGCCTTCTGTAATTGCTGAGGTGGAAAGTTGGGTGGACATTAACGCCTTCTTTCCTGTTGTACCACAGTGCAGGTGAGTGTGGGAAACTCGGAATCTGTTTGCCCTAAAGTTTGGATAGAATAGTAATTTTCAATGATTGTATGAACTATGCTTTGGTGGCAGTTGCCAATCACCTGCTAATTTGGGGTCCTGGATCCTTTTCCTTCCTCCCCTCCCCTTCTTCCCCTCCTCCCCTCCTTCCCTCCTCTCCTCCCTCCTTCCCTGTTACCCCATCTCTTCCGTCCCCAGTCCTTTAGTTGTTGTTTATTGCAAGTTTCCTTCTCGCTGTACAAATGTGTTTCAAAGCCTGGGGAAGCCCCCACGGAACTGTGGTCTTGGGTGAGGCAGATATGGTCAACAGAGATGATAACAGTTGTTAACTTCAGAATAATGTTATAACTAAAGGAAACACACACATACACACAAAAGCAAATAATAGAAGTCTTATACTCAAAGACCATCTTCAATTTGAAAAAGATAGCCAATGGAAAATGTAATAGTTTAATATTTAATAATTAAAACTAAATACTAAACCAACATTTTTATATTGTTTTTATATCTAAAAAAGAGATCATGTGCTCTATTTTACTTTTATATTTTAATTTTGTGTGTGTGTAGGTGTGTGTGTGTGTATTGTATGTGTAGGTACACTGTCACCCTGTGTGTGTCTCCTGTGCCCCCTTTAAACCCTTGAAATACGCCAATTCACTGCATCCTGTATTAATGGCATTTTTATTCTTTCTGTAGCAAGGTGCCATCGTAAATAAATTAGGTCGCTTCCCCTTTAAGTAGAAACTGCCTTGAGGGACAGATGGAACTTGAGAACCTTTATCTGAAGCACTTGTTGGTCCCCCAGGAGTGTCAGTTGGGCTTGGGTGGGGGGAGTGAGGGAGAGTCAGGCTTGGAGGACGGCCACCATTGTGTCCACCCATGAAACCTGGACCTTGATCTAGCGATAAAAGCGCTCTGAGGCCGTGAGTACTAACTGGGGCTCTAACCAGGGAGGACTTGGCTCTCCCCTCCCCCACACTGACTCTTACCTGGAAAGGCAGTTGGCTTCTGCCCATCTTGGAGGCTGGCATTAAGGCTGGTTCAGCCATTTTGTTTGATTTTTCCTAGTTAGGAAATCTCGAGAGCTACTTTTAAGTTACTTGGAGGGCCGTGTGGTGATCGTGACAGAAGAATCTTTTGCTTCAGTTGACAGATGAATTGTATGAGATGCTTTTTTAAACGCTAGCATAATGGTACACGCCAGTGAGTGATTCCAACACCTTGGAAGCAGAGGTGGAGGGGTAGAGGAATTGAGGATGAGTAGAGTTCCCAGATGGCCAGTACTGTGTAGTGAGACCCTTTCATCCCTCCCTCCCTTCCCACCTTCCTTCCTTCTTGCTTGTTAAAGACAGGATCTCTCACTGTGTGGCTCTCCTCATGTAGACCAGACTGACCTCAGACTTAGAGTTCCACTCGCTTCCACATCCCCTAGTGCTTTGACTAAAGGTATGTACCACCACACCGCTGCGACACCCTATCTTCAGAAAAAAGGAAAAGAAATTGAGTTGAATAACACGATGAGCTCTTAAACTTGATATCCCAGCTGAAACCATTCTGAGTTAACACTGATTTAGAGGGTTTTTTTTTCTTTCATTAACATTTTTTGAGGATTTCTTAAACGAGTAGTGTATTAACATAAGAGGTTTATACTGAGCCTTTTTGTCAGAACATATTAGCTTAACTTACCCATATTTGGATAATAATGATGCCAGCTATTTTTATATATAATTTATTATTTTTTAAATTTTTACATGCATTGGTGTTTTGTGCACATTTGGGTCTGTGTGAGGGTGTCAAATCCCCTGGAACTGGAGTTACAGACAGTTGTGAACTGCCATGTAGGTGCTGGGAATTGAACCCAAGTTCTCTGGTAGAGCAGCAAGTGCTCTTAACCACTGAGCCACCACCTCAGCCTGATGTTAGCTATTCTTACTATGTTTAGAAATAGGCACTTCAACAGGCTTGTTATTTGGAAATGTTCAAGATTTTTGTGAATATTTTAAGAGGTCGCTGGTTTTGTTACGAACTTGAGACTTATATAGGCAACATGTAGCCTTCCATAAGGACAGTCTTTTTTGGATCTAACCACTCTCCCATCAAAAATGTCTCAGAAGGAAGCAGTTAATGTCTGTACTGCAGGGCACAGATTTTTTTTCTCATCACTTCTCCCTAAATAGTAGAGTCTCACAACTATTCACATATCATTTTCAGTGTGTTAGGTGGCTACGTAATCTAGAGTTGGCTTAAAGTATATGGAAGGTTATACACAGAGTATATACATATGCATCACTGCTGTACAATAAGGGGCTAGAGTGTTTTGTGGTTTTGGCATCTGCTAGAGAGTGGGGTATCCTAGAACCAGTGTCCGAAAGATAGTAAGGACTGGTAATAAACAGTGTACTGTCTCTATCATTTTAACACATTTGAATGTTGACAGATGTACTTGTCTAATTCTATATTTCTAGATGAGTTTAAAACACTCCAAAGTAGTTTTATCTTAATTCTTCAGACTAAGAATTCATCAGGATAGGCATGGTGGCTGCCATCCCAGCAGTCAGGAAGTTGAGGCAGGAGGATCGGGGTTTAAGATCATCTTCAGCTATATATCGAGTTCAAGGCCAACCTTGTCTTACCAACAGTAACAAAAAAGCACCAGTTTGACTAAAGATACATATTACATCATATATGAAGCTGCCAATGCAAAAATGTCTGATTGGTAACATTGTAGAGAAAGATGAAAAGATTGTTTTCTTAAGTATCGTTAACGTAATTTAATTTAGATTTTCCTTGTCATTTTTAGCATACAACTAGGATTTAAGATATTAAAAAACTGTTGTGAGAACTTTTATTACGTACTTACTGTGCAGGGTGGGCGTAGCTCACATTTGGAGGTCAGAGGATAAGTTAAAGGAGTCAGTTCTGTCTTTCCACCATGCTGGTTTGGGGACTTGGGCTCAAGTTGTGACGTTTGGTGGAAGCGCCTTTACCCGCTGAGGCCTCTCACTGGTCCTGTGATCATTTTAAAGGACACTTTTGTTATACCTAGGAGAGCTTGTGAGTCATAAATATATATGACACATAGCACCGTGAGTGGCATGAAACTCATTCTAACTAGCTTCTGCACCCCCTGTTTTATAATGTGACTTCTGATCATTGACTTTTGAAGTAACTTAATATTTTCCAAGTTCTTTTACTCTCGTTTGGACCATTCATAACTCATGAGCTAGAGAGGGCAAATATTTTTATCCTGATTTTGGAAGTGGAGACATTCAAGTCAAACGTACTTATGGAGGCTTCTTAGACAAGTTCCTAGTCTCCTTCACATTTTGTGTTTTGCAGTATATACAAAGTATATTCAATAAATATTCAGTGAATCAATTAGAATAAAATTTCTAAAGTAACATTTTCATTAAAGATTTAATGAGAATTTACTTAATGGGACCTTTAGAATATGTAAGAAATTCTAAAAGTCTCTAGCATATATCTACCCAAGACATTGGATGAAGGATAAAAAATTGTATGTATATATCAGATATTTGTGATTGTAATGCATATAATTCATGTCAGTTTATACCAGTACATTCAAGGTATGTGGTATAGTGGATTATGTACACATATCTATGTTTTAAACTGAAATCTTTTCTTCTTTGTGTGTTTTAAATCTCAGAGTACAACTGAGTAAAATACTTTTCCAGCAGAATGTATATCATGTTGCAGGGATGGAGAAACTTAAGGAAAGCTGGGTTTTGTCTGTTTTTTAATCAAGAAAATTGGAAGGCCGAGCTGGAAGCTTTAGAGGGTAAATGGAGCTTCAGACATGATGCTTGATGGGCACAGTGGTGCTCAGAGCAGATCAGCCTTTACGTGGCTGTTTCCTGAAAGTTCTTCAGCTTTGTACACAGGTGTGTTTGCTTATGGAATTCACAGTTATTACTGATACCCAGAGTTCTCCTATAGTCATTTGGTAGATTATCTGGGCATCTTAATTTAAAGAAAAAGAGTACCAGAGAAGTCATTTGGGTAACCACAATCCCTGATAAAATGTTGTCCTGTGCTTTTTTTCTATTTGAAGGCAGTCCCCCTGGAGTTGCAGGCTTTGGACTGTTAACACAAACTTCACAAAGTCCCACAATTAAATGTGTTAATGTGTTTGGAAAATGAGTTGGAATGGTAGAAGTAGACAAAAAGGGTCAAAGCAGAATTTCTGGCCTCTCCTTCAGGGTGGATCAAACTGCATACTTGTTCTGAAGTACTTAAACAGTTACAAAGTCATCCTTGGCTCCCTGCTTAGCTAAAGTTTAGAGGGTAACTGACTCCTCATAGTTTTAGATGTTTAGATGTTTGTTGTGTGTATGCATGGGGGAGAGGGATTGGTGATGAGTGCCTGTACCAGAAAGCAGGATAAGAAATGCTGGCTCACGGGAAGAAATGCTGAGTCCCAGGGAGAGAGGAACTTTCTCCAGGCGTGAGACAAGGAGGTGGCCAGTGTTTGTTAAGGAGCTTCTTTCAGTGGTACTGTAATGATCTCTCTTCACTTCTCTCTGACAAATTTTGTGGTAAAGAAGGAAACAGCGAAGAGAAACACTTGGAACTGATCAACAGAAAGGGTGCTAATTATTAGGCTGTATGGCTGACATGCAGCGTGTTAAAGGGAACGGGGACGGACCTGAGACAGAGACAGGAAGCTCGCAGGATCATCCTGAGCCGCATTCGGCTACTTGATCTACAGTTAATTGGTTTGATGTCACGTCAGCCTCGTACGTTTCTGTAACTGGTAGCTCGTGTTCTCAAAGGATCCACTGCTAACCTCAGCATGTCAAAGGAGGCTCCATCGTCTACTGTTTCTAAAGAATTCATTATCATAACTGGTACTCTGAAAACGTCAGAGGTTCTGTATTTTCATTCATTGTTTTAGATCCAATGCTTTTATGACAATTTGATATCAAGAAATAATGAATAGTTTTTTTTGAGAGTTTGGACTAACTACAATCTAATTATGAAATAGTAAAGATCCTCTCGGAATTCTCCTTCATAGTTTAACATTGGTCCGGTGGTGCTTCCTGGTGGATGGTGATATTGTGGTGGCTGTTTTAACTGTCAGAGAGGATGAGACATCAAGTTTCTGCTTTGTTTAAAGAAATTTTAGTTTGACCCCAAATTATTCCATTAAATAAAACATTAATAGCAACAAATTTAATGAATGTTGGTGAACCCCAACACCAGTACTTAATGTTTTAAAATAAACGTTATCTTGATTAATGTTTTTTAGTATATTAAAAAAATGAGCTCAGAGGTTGTAATTTTGACTGTGTTCCACAAGGTGGCAGGGTTGTATGTTTGTAGATTCCCTTTGCTTCAATGCATAGCAAGTTTTTCTATGTGGTTAAATGTTAAACATTTTATATACCAGAATTTAAAATTTTAACTTTAATGATGGAATATTTTCTAAACTGCATTCCATGCTTTCCTGGTGTGTTAAGCGGTAAAATGTAGCTGGCTGTTACCAGTGACCCTCTAGATAGCCATGACTGATAGACTGAGGACCAAGATGGAGCAGTAGATAGGGGTGGATGGAAGGGATAGAGAGGCCCTGGCAAGGAAGCAGGCCTTGGCTTTTAAACACTGCTGGATACCAGCTTGCTTTTTGTTTATCTGCATTTAGTTCGTGGTAACGATGAAGTGAATCAGGAAGTGCTGGGTTCTGGTGGGACTCTTCTGCAAAATTGAGTAGCACATGATGGCAGGCCAACCCTGCCTTCTCTCAAGGGTATTGTGACATCGGTTGTTTGAGGGGCGAAAGCACTATGAAGTCTTGCGTTTTCTGCATCGCAGGCTACCCTGGTGAAGTGGCGCACTGTGGTTTGCAGAGAAGCATCCTATAGGTAGATGGTCTAATAATCTAAAGCAACGTTAAGAGCGCTTTCCTGTAACTCTTGAGTGTCTAGACTGTACACGGTTTGTATGGAGGAGATGATATTGATTACAGGGGTGTGGCTGGTTCTGACTTTGCCAATCCATCAGCAGTTTGAGCTTGTGGTGCCCCAGCCCTGGGTAAGTCTTCCGCATTTTTACACCCGTGTTTACCACCGCTTTGCTCTTTAGTGTGTCCAGGTCTGTGTGGCTTTGCACGTCTGTTAGGATAGCCACGTTGTCTACTGACTTTGCTTCCTCCGTCGGTTGTTCGCATGTTTTCCCGATCTTAAAAATGGAAGGTTTAGAATTTAGTGGACCAAGTTGAAGAACACATCAGTGTGTTTCAGTGCTGAGAGAGCAGTCACTAAAGTACTGATTCAAGGCAATCCCGGGCTTTTCTGTGTCTCTGAAATGTCCCAACACTTGGGCCCTGGTGTGGATTTTACATAATAGCTACAGTGGTCATCAGGTCATCAGAGTTTTCCCAGGGCTGCCCTGTCCCCTCTGGGTGACAGGCCGTTTTCACAAGCACTCCAGAGTGGCCCTAACTGGACACCTGAGACTCTCTTCCTAGCTCTCCCCAGTAGTTGAACTTTCTTAACCTTATGGTAGATAAGTATGCAGATATGATAGGTAAATGATGAAAATATATGGATAACTTTCTTATCTTGTACCTATGGAATGTATACATTTTCCTTTTGGCCAGGTATTGTGTGCCTTTAAGTAACTGGCCCACTGCTTTAGTGGATTATATAATATAGTTATCCTTAAAGACTTAGCCTAGAACCCCGGGGCCATAGGACAGACTTGGTGTAACTATATATTCTGAAATTAACTCAAAAAAAATAAGATGCAGGAGCATAATTTGTGTTGAGAATGTGTTATCTGCTGGGCAGTGGTGGCACACACCTTTAATCTCAGCCCTCGGAGGCAGAGGCAGGCAGATTTCTATGAGTTCGAGGCCAGCCTGGTCTACAGAGCTAGTTCCAGGACAGCCAGGAGAGAAATCCTGTCTCAGAAACAACAACAATAACAAAGATTGTGTTATCTGAAGATGTAGCTCATCTGAAATATCAAGAAATCTGAACATTCTAAAATAGAACCTTATTAAAAGAACTCACTGAATTAGCCTAACATAAGTATTTTTGTTATTTTAAATATAGCTTAAGGGGCTGTAGAGATGGCTCAGTGGTTAAGAGCACTGGCTGCTCTTACAGGGGACCCAGGTTCAATAACCAGTACCCACATGGTAGCTCACAACTATCTGTAACTCCAGTTCCCAGAGATCTCACAGCTTCACACCAATGCACATAAAATAAATTTTAAAATAAATAAAAATAAATATAGTTTAAGATCTACTTACCTCTTGTTTTTATGAAGGAAATTTTTAAAAATGCTTTCTTGCTGAATCTCTTTTAAAGAAGTTGAGCTGAGGGCAGCTTGTTATAGACCATGGGTCCTGGGCTAAAGACTGGAGGTTTGTCCTGTAGCCCCCAGGCACTGTGGGGTTTGCACCCTGCATCTACCTAGAGAGCATGGGATGATGTGGCTGTGTTGATCCAGAAGGTAGAAGGCTTGTCAGAGTGGACTTGCCAGTTGAGGTTAAGAAAAAGAATGTTAAGTAAAACAAAATTTCCTTTCTTCTTTCTTTCTTTTTTTTTTTTTTTTTTTGGTGAGGAACAGAAAACTTACACAGAAGCCAGTTTGGTGGTTGTCTCCTTCACTGTGTAGAAATCTTTTAAAGTCCACTGAGCAGACTTCGGCTCGTTTTCTGTACTAACTTCTTTCAGAAAGCGCTAACTCTTTTCAGAAAGCGCTCTCCTATTCTTGTATCCTGAAGTGTGTTCCCTGTGCTTTTGTCTAACAGAATCAGAGTTTGAAGTCATACCTGGAAGTCATTTATCAATTTTGAATTGATTTTTCTGCATGGAGTTAGAGATAGGGGTAGATTTCACTCTTTCAGAAGTGTATATCCTGTCTCCCCTAAAATCTTCTGTTAAAAGCTCTATCTTTTCTCCAGTATATGCTTTGACAACTGTGCCAACAACTAGTTAGCTCTAGCTGCTGCCACCTAATTGACGCTCTAACTGTTTCTTCAGAAGGCCGTTCCATCTTTCTGTCAAGCCAGCTGCTTCAGGGTGGTGGTCAGACCACCTGAACATGGTCAGACCAGTGGATTCCAGGATCGTGGGCCCATGCTCACATTTCTCTGGTTGTGAAGTGAGTTCCCGGGTCTGAAGCAGTATACTGTGTCGCATACATGACAGTGGATAGATAGGCATTCTGTAAGTCTGCTGATGGTGGTTTTGGCAGAAGCATTATGTGCAGGCAAGGCAAAGCCATAACCAGAATAAGTATGTACTCCAGTCAGGACCAAGCGTTGTCCTTTCCAGGGAGGAAGTGGTCCAATGTTGTCCTTCACTATTTGCATATGTTGATCTCTGCATCCCCAGAGTGAAGCCACCCTGGTCGTGGTATATGTGATCTTACTGTTTTCTTGAAATTCCTTTCCTAGTACTTCACTGAATTTTTGTGTGTCATTGTTCATCTAGATTATTAGTGTATAGTGTTTTTTGTTGTTGTGTTGTGGTGTGTGTGTGTCCGTCCCCTTATCTGCTTTTAATAGCAGAATAGTGGTGGCTTCATAGAACCAGCTTGGTAGTGTTCCTTTCCTTCTTACATTATGGAACAGTTTGAAGATCATCACAGTTAGCTCTTGGTTTATTAAAAGTTTCCTGGAATTCAGAAGTGAGTCCATCCGATCCTGGACTGTCTTTACTGGGAGACTTATTACTATTCCAGTATCATTGTTTGTTATGGATCTCTTTAACTTGTTGATATGATCTTGATTTATTTTTTGGTATATATATCAAATTTTGGTATATATATAAATTGATATATATATATATCAATTTTTTCTAGATTTTCCAGTTTTTTAAATTAACTTTTCAGAATATTAATGATCATCTATCTGCATTCCACTTAAATCTATTGGAATTGTATCTCTGCTTTTATTAATTTGGGTCTCATCTTTCTTGTTTAGTGTGGATAAAAGTTTGTAATTTTGTTTGTTTTAAAGAACCAACTCTGTTTCATTAGCTTCTGCCTCTGTTGTTTCCTTCTGTCCACTTGTTCTTGTTTCTAAGACCTCGAGGCCCATCATTATTTACTGGAGATCTCTCCAGTTATTTAAAAAAAATACTACACGTGCGCATGCGCACACACATGCCATGGCATGCGCATGGAAGTCAGAGCGTAACCGACTTGCTGTGTTCTGTCCCCTTCCACTGAGGTCATCAGGCTCCATGGCAAGCGCCACTGCCTGCTGAGCCGTCTCCCTGGCTTCGGATTTTTTAATGTAAGCACTTAGAGCTATGACATTTCATCTTGGGACTGCCTTAGCTGCATGCCAAAGGTTCTGCTAAATTGTGTTTCCATTCTCACTTGATTATAAGAACTTTTAAAACTCCTCTTTGATTTAATGACTGGTTCAGACTAGATTGTTCAATCTCAGAGTTTGTCTTATTCCTAAATTCAAGTCTTGTTCCACTGTGAGCTAATGAGAGACAAGGAACTATTTCTGTTTTGTTTTGTTTTGTTTTGTTTTTGTTGTGTGTGTGTGTGTGTGTGTGTGTGTGTGTTAAGATTCATATTGTGACCTAAAAGGTGATGTATTTGGGGAAAGCTCCATGAGCACTGAGGAGGTATTCTGTAGCCTTTGGTGGAGTGTTCTGGTAAGTACATCTGTGCTATAGATCAACCCTGGAGTGTCTTTCCTAGTCTGGATGAGCTGTTGAGGAGAACAGGGTGTTGAAGACATCTACGATCACTGTGTCAGGACTGTCTGCCTTCTCTGTCCACCAGTGAAGTTGCCTTCTTTACTCCTAATCTTGTCTGGAAGTTTACTTTCTGAAGTATCCAAATAGCCACAGGGAATTGCTTTAGGCTTCTGCTTGCTTGGAAAGCTGGCTTCACACTTTGACTCTTTGTCTAGGAATGAGACTGCAGTGAGACCGCAGATAGTTGGGTCCTGTCCATCAACTAAGTTGCATCTTTAATTCACACTTAGGGATGCTGTGGGGAGAGGTTGGCCGTTCCTTTAATCTCATTCATTGTGTCTCTGCTTGGTTAGTGTTAAGTCTTCTCCTCTTCCCCTATTCGCTTTTAGTGTGTTGGACACGATGCTTTTCTCTTCAGCTTATCACATTTGTTCTCGTGTTCTCTTGCTTAAGACTGTCTATCTGAATCCCCAGCACAAAAGCCAGGTATGGCTGCGTGTGCCTGTAATCTACCCACCCCCTACAGCACTAGGTGCCGAGACAGGTGGTTCTGGAGAGCTCACTGGCTCACCACCACCACCACCACCCCTCCCAGCCAAAAGGTGGACTATCAGTTCACTGGGAGACCTTGTTCAAAGTAGTAATTTGGGAAGTAATTGGAAGATGTGCTTGTCTGTACATATAAACATGCATGTGTGTTTATCTGCAGACTCATTCATGTGCATGCACTGCGCGCGCGTGCGCGCGCGCACACACACATCCCCCCCTCCTTCTTTTCCTTCATCCTCTCTATATAATTTTCCTTAGCTGCCTTCTGTCATGCTGGCTCGGTGGTCTTGAACTGCCTTAGTTTGTGCTTGCCTTGGAATGACCTTATTTCTCCATCAATTTTAGAAGGTAACTTCTCTGAATATAACCATTTTGCTTGAAAGTTATTCACTTTCAGAACTTGAAATAGAGCTCCATGCTCTCCTGAGTGTTAGGTTTCTGTTGTTAGGTTTCTGTTGAGAATCTGGTGTTATTTTGATGTTTGCTTTCCCAAGTAAGTTGTGTGGCTTTGTTTTATTTTTTTTCTTAGTGTTTCTGAGCAATTTCCTGGACCCTATGGGCCGCTCCTGCTACAGTACTGTTTCTTAGTTTTTGTGCTTTTGGCATCTTGACTGGTGTGTGATGGAGAGGTTCATCTTTGGTCATGTCTGTTTGGAATTCTAAATTCCTGTGGAGCTTAGGTGCCTCTTCTTTTTGCAGAATTCAGAAATGCCTGTGATTGTATTGGATGGAGTTCTGTGACTTCCGTTTTTCTCCCTGCTTCTTGTTCTGTCTCAGGTTTGGTCTCTTGATCTCATCACAGCGCTCTTGGGATCTGTGATCACGCCCTCTTCAGTAGTGATGTATGAGTGAAGTGTTTACTCAATCTTGCCCTCCAGACCTGATAACCTTTTTCTATTGGTTCATCTGTTGGATTTTATTTGATTGGTTGAATTTTTTTCATTCCGCTATTTCTTTTTTCTTCTTTTCTTTCCTCCTTAAAAATCTCAGTTTCTTGGCTGAATTTGTGTTCCATGTTGCTGACTTCTTAAATCCATGAACTGCTGCTTTTTCTCATCCATTTTACTACTTTCTCATCTGTGTTGCTGGCTCTCTTCTCTAGGTCCTGGAATGAGGACCTTACTTTATTCATCTCGTTTGTATGTTTGGGGGTGAGCATTCCTTATTTTTACAAATAAAATTTTGAAATCTTCATGCTCCTCCATTTTACTCATTTCTGTGTCTTTGGATTCAGTAGTTGGGGCTCTCCTAGAGGAGTCCCATTTCTGTGCTGGTTTGTGCTGTGTATGTTCTGTTGTGTGCTTTGTGCGGGTGGCTCTCTGTGTTATTTGGGGCTCTGATGGACAGTTTACTCTTGCTGGTGAATCCCCAGTACCACCCAGAGAGGGGCAAACAGACTGCTGTACCGCCACCAAACTGAGCAAGGTACAGAATGGCCTAGGATTGATTACAGCCTGCTAATCATTACCAGTGGGTCGAGAACAGAAAACCACAAAAGCAACATGAAGGGGCTGAGAGGGTAAAAATTATCCAGGGAACTCAGATCTGAGGACTCTGAGTGGAAAAGAAGTGGAATAGAGAAAGAGGGTGGGGGTCAGGTTGTTGGGAAGAAGGAGAGCAGAGGAGAATGCTGCAAAGTGGAGAGAAATAAGATGGCCCGATAGTGCAAAAATGCAGAAACAAATTTAGATAAATCCACGAAGAAGAGCAAAAAGTCTAACAGTGAGGCTTCCGTAAGAAAATCAGCACAGTAAAAGCACTGTGTAATGGGGGGAGGGTTAGCGTGGGGCAGACAGCAGTGTTGGGAACTGGAGCTTTGCAGGGGCGTGCAGTGGGGAAGAGGCCCCGGTGAGGACGTTTCTGAATCACGCTGGTGCGAGCGAGCCTGTACCAGGTGTGTGACATCCGCCAGAACCGTCTCCACTCTCGAAGCGTTCCTTCTCTCCTGTGAGGGGCCTCTGCTAGTCACCCCTAGCTTTGCTGTATGTGGGCTGGGCGGATTCTCTCAGGGTCAGGAAACCCCCAGTTTCTACCCCCATAGCAGCTAGTGCTGGGGCTGTGAGATGTCTCCCAAAGGTAAAGGGGGTGGGAGAGACAAGCATGGCGTCAAGGTCTGCCCACAGACCTGCCTGGGTATGAAAGTCAAAGCATATTTAGCCCTAATAACCCTGCTGGAGAGATGCAGCTGTGTGTCAGCATGCCTCTGGAGCCTCTAAGTTCTCGAAGCAGGGAGGTGCCTTCAGAGGTTGACCTAGCCACCTCAGGCTCAGGACTGTCCACAGCGCCCCAGCTATTCTCAGTTTTAAGTTCTGCCCCCTCTGAAGGAGGGTGACGCTCCCTTTCCCTGGACACTTCACTGCCTCTGCCAAGCCTCTGCCTTTGGTGTGGCGATGTCAGACCTTCTCACTCCCACAGCTGCCTCCGCAGCTGTCTCTCCTGCTGTGGTTGTAGGGCTTAATTCTGGGTTCCTGACTTACGATCACTCATGTTCTTGGGCCCCTTGGAGGGTCCACTATGTGTTGCCTCTCCAGATGGGTACAGCCAGAGCCCTCTGATCACAGAGTAGCAGAGTGGACTCCTGTCCTCTGCTGACTTGTCCTCCAGAGGAGACACTGTCTCACCAATGCCTGAACTGGACTTAAGGTTTTGGAGAGCTGCTGGCCATGCAGCCCTTCTGTCTTTCAGAGCTGTGGACTTGTCCTGTGAGGAGGACCACTGTGTCCTAGGGCTGGCTTGCCTTTCGGATAGGGCTTCTCTACCTCTCCCCTGCCTTTGAGGTGCAGCTGGAGCCTGTTTGGCCTGACTTCAGATTGAAATCACCTGGGAAACCAATCACATGCCAGTCATTGAAATTGGAATCTCTGAGAGGCAGGCTTGAGCATCTGTGGTCTTAAAAAGCCGCCTGCTTGATTCCAAGTTCAGCCAAGGTTGAGAACCACGGAGTCGGGCTTAACCCTGCCGTAGCCCTCCATACTCTCACTACACACCAGATTGTGTCTCTGTGTTAAGTGAGCAGAACTTTCTAGTCTGCCGAAGTCTTCTGCGTGGGTGAGGAGAGAGCTCATGACAAAGTCCTCGAGGTAAGGAGAAAGCTCACTTAAACTTTCTTGGTTGCAGAGCACCGTGCCTGTCTTTTGCTTTCCCACGTTGGGTGGTGGTCTCTATATCTTTCTGTTCACACTCTGAAAATAAGACAGTGGAGGCATGACACTGAGTGGTGACTGACCACTTGAAAGAGCTGTGTAACCAGAGCACCGGGCAGGGAAAAAGCTGGCACCAGCTCGGTGTAGCTGCACGCTCTGATGGTAGATATAAAAAAATACACAAAAGGGTAGAATGAAATGCCAGCGGCATTGTAGGGGGCAGAGGTGGCAGGTGGCCCTGGGATGGTGCAGAGGGAAGCAGGCGGAAGCCAGTGGGCTGAGGTGAGGCGGGGAGGCGGCACTGAGACCCCCAGGGACTCCGGGTGCCAGGGCTTGCTTTTGAGTTTGGTTGAATACAGAGGGAGTTTTGCTGCTGCGTGCTGCTCTGGCAGGGCTTCTAAAACCCTTTCCACTTTCAGCCCCTACCTAGAAGAGATTTTTCTGTGGCCCTAGGTGTATATTCATATAAAATTCTTGCAGTCCTCTAATCAAAAGCCACATGTTAAAATGGCTGCTGTAAAATGCCATCGGAGAAGAAACTTTCTCTGCATGGGATTCAGCAGTTAATCGTTTTTGCACGGACCCAGCTTTGAGACCAGGTGTGTATGGGCCGCTTGTGGACTGTTTGGTGGTTTCACCCCTAATTCAGAGCCTGGAGCAGCTTAGCCGGGGCTGCTCTTCTACGGTCCTGCTTAGATGGTAGAGCAAATGCCAGGTATTTTATATGTCTCTTCCTTCTCTCTCTCTCTCTCTCTCTCTCTCTCTCTCTCTCTCTCTCTCTCTCTCTCTCTCACTCACTCTCACACACACACACACACACACACACACACACACACACACACACACACGTCTTACTATGTAGCCCAGGCTGGCCTTGAGTTCACTTTGTAGCCCAGGCTGGCTTCAGCTTTTGGTGGCAATCCTCCTGTTTCAGCCCCGTACGTACTGAGGTTAAAGGTGTGTGTCATCACGTCTGGTTAAGTAATCTCTGATATACATTTTTAGATTTTCACGTGCTTAATGCATCTAAAATTTTTATTAAAATTGTGTATGAGCTTGCAACATTTTACTTTTCTTGGATAAACAAGTGTTTTGTTTTAATTTCTTAAAATATTCACCAACCTAATGGATCTGACATTGTGTTCTTTTGCCTTATTTTCTTTTTAGGTTTTAGGGGTTATGTGTTTGCGGGGTGAGTGTGTGTGTGTGTCAGTCCGTTCGTGTGTCCAAGAGCATGGCCTATGGTGGTCCTCTAAATTTTATGTGCTCATCTTCATGTGGAAATAGAACCTGTATCTGGTACTTACAAGCACCTGGGTGAGCGCTCCAGGTATACCTCATAGTCCTCAGAGTGAACTGGCTCTTCAGTCGGTCTGTATAGCTTGGTATTGATAAGGTTCACTTTGTTTAGGTTTGTGTGCGCTTTTGTTTATTGCCGTGTGCAACCATGTGAATGGTTTACTGGGACAGATAAAAGTCGTGTGGGCCAGTATGTATCCTGGACATCTGCTGTACTGTGTTCTAGTGGAGGGCTCAGAAGGCTTTTAGAAATGTCTTCAGTGCTTTGTCAGGCAGTCTGTCTGCTTGTCCAGGAGAGACTGAAGGAGTCCATTCATGGTGTGTGGTTTGCAGTCTTGTTCTGTATAGCCAGGTATAGTTTTACACTGTTGCCATGTAAACCAGGGTTCTTCTGCAGTTAAGGAACAGGCTAAAGTGTTTATAAGTTTCTGCTGATGCTTTCTAGTTGGAAAGCTTTTTAGGATAAGGCTATTTCACTCTTTAAAGACCCACGGACTAATGCCATGCCTGTCACAAAATGTTTGTGAAATTAGTATTGTGTAGGTATTTGCGCATAAATAGTACACAGGGAAGAAAGACCCCCGTGCTTTATACTGGGCAGAAGATATCTTATCTTCTTGCTGGAGAAGGAACACCCACATCACTGGAGGAGAGGGCACATAGTCCGCTCATCCCTGATAGAAGTCAAGAGGTTTGCTGCATAGTTTAGGACATTAGCTAAGTGTGAGCAAAGTGGGGGTGCCCTCATTGAGCTGTAAAGTAAAGATGCCAAGACCCTTGAGCTACATTGGAGCCAAACTCAGGTTTCCTGTTGCTGGATATTTGATCAAACTGTGAACCTTGAGACTGCATTATTTACTGGAAAAACCTGTTTCTAGTTTAGTGTGACTCAGCCCTAGCACACACCTTTAATCCAAGAGCTTTCTGCTGGAATAGTGTGAACAGGATTAAATAACGTCAATCATAGGTCAAGATGTGGAGCAAACAACCAGTTGGCAGGAAATCAGCAAGAAAAAAACCATGGAGAGCGAGTTGGAGTCAGAAGGACGGATAGAGCGGTACACAGGAAGTAGAAGGGAGGGGCATTCAGTTTGAGGTTTTTTGTTTGAGATGGTGGAGGAGCCTGAGGACATGGGCTGAGGAGGAAGGTCAGCTGGGTGCTTTCTCTGCCTCTCAGAGCTAGCAGGTTTTTACACCAGCACCTGGCTCTTTAGTCTTTATTATTGGTAAATCAGATGGTTGAGTTTTTGTTAAAAACAACGGCTTCCTTTTCACTAAAAACCCAAGTCAGCTGGATAGTTTGGTAATGATTTGGTGGTTAGAAAGGGATACACGTATAAAAAAAAAAAGACAAAAAAAATGGTGTAATCTATAATTTTATGTATTGAGAACTCTCAAACTTTCTACTTTTAAAAGTATGTGGAGAAATGTGTAGGTCTCTTCAATAACCCCAATTACCACTGAACCCAGATAGCTCAGAACACAAGGACATAGCTGCAATTCCTGTGGAGAATGCCAGATTCATATATCTTTTAATTGTCAGAGCAAAATTATAAAATATGATATTCCCATTTTACACAAGAAGAAATGATTTGGGGAAATTTAATTTAGAGTCTAACATCAGAGCCCCAGATCTGACTGTGTACCCAAAGCTGTGTTTTAAAAGCAATCAGTATTGTCACCAGGTAGTGAAGCAGGTGGAGGGTGCTGACTGACCTGACCTGTGCTTGATCGCTGGGATCCGCAGGGTGGAGGAGAGAACCCAGGTTTACAAATTGCACTGTGACCTCCACACACATGCTATAATGTTTGAAATACACATGTACACAAACACACACACACACACACACACACACACACACACACACACACACACACAAATTAGTATCAACCAGGAAGTTTTACAATTGCATTGGACTTAAATGTCTAAAATAACGAAGTCACTGCTTTTAAAGTCTGTCCATCCAGAGGTGATACTCTGGGATTAGAGTGTGGAAGTTAGCATTGCTTCAGCTTGCCACCCAAGGCCGTGTAGAATTGTGCTGTTAGGAGAACATGAGTAACTTCTGCTTCCATCTTCTCAGTGAAAAATGCAGAGGATCAGATTTGATGGGTTCAGTGACTCAGAAGTAACTGAAGACCTCACTCTTTGCTTGGAAAATAAAAGCAAACCATAGAACTTTTCTATGTTGCTATAAATAGACGCTGAAAATTAGGTTTTGAAGTCTAATAATACAAAATAATCTAAAAGTGTCGGTAGGCAGGAAAGATCATTTGTACCACACATTGGTTACTACACATTCCCATGATGCTTTGTGCTGGCATGGCTTTGTCATGGGGTTTCTGAGTAACAGAGGTGCATGTCCTTAGCTGTTCTGTGTGAAAAGCTCTTCTATGGTAAGACTCATTCCTTCCCAGTCCATTGTAATAAGTAATGTTTCCCCATCATAGAACTATCTGCCTCAAAGTTTATGCTCTACACACATGGGGGTAGCTCTTTTTTGAGTCTTGGTTTAGATAATTTCATGAACCCATGTGATTCTTATCAGGAATTTCCATGGTTAGAGAGCTGTTAAAAACTACTTCTGGCCAAAAAAGAGTGTTTTTCGGAAGGTGAGGATTACCCCAAAATGATTCTTGAAGAAGCTAGCCTAGGCTGTGAGGAGACATATATTGCCCGTTACTAGTAAATGCACACAGGACTTCTAAAGTACCGCGATGTCAGCCGCACATCCCTCTACTCAGAGAAGAGCCAGTCCTCGGAAGATCCAGATCAAAGAGCAGGAAAGATCATTTGTACCACACATTGGTTACTACACATTCCCATGATGCTTTGTGCTGGCATGGCTTTGTCATGGGGTTTCTGAGTATCAGAGGTGCATGTCCTTAGCTGTTCTGTGTGAAAAGCTCTTCTATGGTAAGACTCATTCCTTTCCAGTCCTGCCCCAAACTCACTTCTCAAGGCGTTCTTCCTTGAAGACTAAATCCTGTCCTCTCTGACCTTGCTCACGACAGCTCCGCCCCTTGTCTCTGCAGTACTTAGTACTGTGTCTCACACCTAAGTACCTGTTGACGGGTCTTTTCAACCCTAGGGCAGTGTGAGTTTCATCAGCACAGCCCATTTGGTTCTTATTGCATGATAGTGGTACCTCAGAGTTGTGGTAAGTGAGGTAATGTGTGTGGAACTAGTCTACTGAGGAGTCTCAGCTCTTGTGGGGGTGTGACTCTGCAGCAGGTATTCTGATAATTAACACGCTCTGTCTTTGGGGAACTCCTCCTCTTGGCTGTAGAGCCAGGCCGCTCCAGGCTGTAGTTGTCTAACTTTTCTGATACTGTTGGTTATTTCCATCCTTCAGACACTCGCAGCAGCGCATGACTTCTTAGTGTCGTGTTGGTGCCCAGCCCTCCCTGAGGCCAACACGGGCTATGTTTGTGTCAATATGTCTGGGACAGAGAAAGAAGGACCTGTCTGCCCCCTGCCTCTTGACATGACCTTCTCTAGCAGTGACATCCTTCCCGAAAGCCCTTAGTGATCTGGCAAGCTCGGCTGAGCCCTGCATAGCCCCGTGAGGTCTTTTCTGTCCCTCTCCAGCCAGGGTGACCCTCAGCCAGTGGTTTCTGCTTCACTCTTTTGTGTGACCTCCAGGGGTGTTTGTGTCTCAACTCACTGGAGGGAAAACCATCTCATGGTTTGATTTCTTCTGATGACTGCTGCTGATTGTGCCTGTTGACAGGCGTCTTTACCATCCTGCCAATCCATTTCCATCACTTCCCAATACCCTTTGGCCATTTTAATTGTCAGTGTTTACAAAAAGCAACAGCTCAGTTCTGTCCGTTGTGAAACACGCTGTCGTGGCGGCAGTGGGGGCTCTTCTCACCCACTCTTCCCCATAGAGGAAAAGAGCGAGCTGGATCCTGGCCCTGTGGCTGGGCCTTGCTTGCCTCCTGCACTCCCTCCCTCTTAGCAGGGAGTGCCAGCTAGCATGCAGCTGTCGGAAGAACAGAGGTGTTTCCTGGGCCCTGTCGGTGTCCTGCTCTGTCTACCTCTGATGGACTCATCAGTCACTCTTTAGTGGGCTCTCTCACAGGACACGTTTGGTGAAGAACACTTAGGCTCTAAATTTGACTTGTCTTTCTCTCCCTTGCCCTCCACTGCCAGGTCATCTCTGTCATTTTGGTCTCCTCATTCAAGAGACTATTCTTGTAGGCAAGGATCTTGAAGAAAATGGCTTAAGCCTCGCCACCTTCTGTCGTGTTTACTAGATGGCCGAAAGCTCAGGTGTCTGCCAAATGGCTGCCCTCACGACACATGACCCCCTCAGCTCCACTACCTCTGACTTCACCCATTCTCGTGGATATTTTTGCCATCTCACAACTTAAAACATTTTTCTTAGGCCCACGCTCTAAGTTCCAGACCATGTTTCCCACTGGCTGCTGTGTCCAACCAATCACCGTCATTTCCCAGAACCAGTTTCGCTCACCAGCTCTAGCGTCTGGTTGGTTAATGGCATCCACACATTCCCACAACCTGGAAAGCTGAGGGTCATCCTGCCTGCCTGCCACCAGCTGTCACCTGTATATCTCTCCTCCCTCGTGGTCTCCCTCTCCCATTCTTACCTCCTCTCCTGGAGTCTTGTCCATCCTCCGTGACCTTACTAAACACATCCCATTGCATTCCCAGCTGCCAGGACTCCCAGTCTCCCCAAAGCCAGCCAGGCCCCAGCCCGTCTCAGCCCTCTCCCCCATGATACTTCTCCCTGCAGCTCCCACCACAAGCTCCATCTTCCTACTGTGCAGACACTCGGCTCCTGAATGGTACCGAGGCTTGGCATGGCTGCTTCATGACCCACAGATGTTCTCCCCTGGTACCGTGTAAACGCCTTGTTTTTCATGGCCCAGGGGTCTTTGGCTCTCAGAAACACCCCTCAGCTTCTTCCTCTGCACCATCATCCTGTATGTGTATCCAATTACATCAGATAGCGTATCTCCCACCCCGCCCCCGAGTCACTGAAAACAGGGATCTGGATTCATTCATCTTTATAACTTTAGTCCCTGGCCTTTCAGGCTTGTTAAATAAGAATGAGTAAATGAATGAAAGAATGCCCAAAGAGAACTTTTGAAAATTCTAGTTTGTGTCCTTCTAGCCAAAATGTATTGTATTGTCCTTAAAAAACAATAATAATAGTGAATTTTATTTTTAAAATTACTGTGTGTGTGGTATGTGAGTGAGGGTCACACACACCACTGTGCATGTGTGGAAGTCAGGAGAACATGTTATGGAGTCAGTCTCTCCTTCAGTCCTCACGCGGGTCCGGAGGTGTTGAACTCACTGTCAGGCTCCCGTCGTCTGGCGGCAAGTGCCTTCACTGCTGAGTCCCCACCCGCCAGCACTGGCAGCAAGTTGAGTGTTGAACACAGTCTCCATCTCCCTCTTCATTGGCCAAGGTCACTCAGGTCTTTATTTGTCCTCTTGTCCCCTTCCCCTTACTGACTTCTCACTGGCGGAAACCATAACAAGGTCAGAATCGCGTACAGACGATGGGTGAGGAAATGGGAAGATCAAGATCCACAGGACTACTGGGATACCACAGGCTTATCTCAGGGACATGCTGCTAGCCATTCTTTTTACTTCTGGCCACATGCCTTAGAGACATAGCCTGCCTTTCTTATTTACAAGGTATCATTCCCTCAGGCTCTTCTCCCAGCTCTTGAGAGCTCTCGGAAGAACTTGTAGGGTCTGTGACATCACCGTCTGAACACCTTTCTTGGGCATGTCTCTACTGTAATGTGCCAGCCTGCAGCCGTGGTGAGCCTTGCTCGGCCAGGCCTTTGTCCCAGTGCCTGGAGAGCCTGCAGAGCTTGCTGCCTCTGCGGCTGCAAGTGTCTGATCAGCTGCCCTGCACGCTGCAGGAGGCTGGAGGGTCAGTCCCTACTGCAGACTCGCACCCTGCACCGGACTGTAGGCTCTGGTGCCACGTGTGGGCAGTGGTGTGGGTGCAGCCTGTTAGGTGCTTCCCTCACCGTAACAAGGGTGGTTTTAAATGACTGCTAAGGTTCTACTGAGTTGGACGGTGGTCCCTTACCTTCTCGCCTCTTCACCATTCCAGCTCTCATACCCGTTGCTTTAGATCTCTGTACTTGAGTCTGGAATTTCTGGTCTGTACTTGGCTTCTCAGTGTATTATACATCTCTGTGCTCACCCAATTTCGTGGGTCAGTCCTAGACACATCGTGTCTTTAGCCTCCATTTCCAAACCTACAGAATAAGGTTTTGAAAATGATTAAGTCTGTTTCTCTCTAAAATGCTGACTAGTTCATAGAGTTAGAGGAAACCCCCGGGGTGGAGCTCCGCAGCTAGTGTCCAGAGAGGCCACGGTACAGACGTGTGTCCCTCGTCAGAGCAGAAGAGTTCACTGAACACATGAAGATGGCACCGGAGTCCTCCCTGCATGGGTGTTCGGTGGCTGTGACCACCCTCAAGTTTATCTTTGTAAATAACCGTTCAGTTGAGCTTTGTTAAGGTCACCAAGGGACTGACTAGCGGCCCTTGCTGAGTCTGTGTACGTAGGAAAATGGGCTGATCTGGTACCCACCGCCTCATCTCTGCAGCTTCCTGCTGCTGCCCTCAGGACGTTATCATGAAATATTAGATTGAGGCAACTATTTTAAGGTGTAAGAGCTCCAATCACCCTTTTCCATGGCTATGTAAAAGTAAAAAGAAATACTGTTCATTTTTGATAGGAGATGTGCATGAAGTTCTTGAAATAGAACCATAATCAGGACAAATTTTCACTTCAGATGTTTCTTATGGAATGTCATTTAGCTTCTAAATCTGGGGTGCCATTTTCGTCTATGGCTCCTGATTTTCATAATCTACCACCATTTAGCAGAAGTGGTATTTATGAAGAAATTTGGCTTTGGAATGATTATTCTCAGGAAGATGGAAAAAAAAAGGTTAACTATTTGAATCGTACTGCCTAGAGGCTTTGAAGGGAGCGCCCACTGCAGGGCTCCTTTGAGTGGAGTCTTACACCTTCCTTCCTGCCTAGAGCTCAGGCAGCGTTAGAGCTGCCTTCTCTCCCTCTCGCTCTGCCTCCCCTGGGGTGCCATATAAATGGGACCTTCGCAGCCTTTGCATCTGGCCTCTCATCTGCCCTCTCCACTTCCCATGTTATATCGAGATTCATTCATGTTGTTAGTAGTAGTTTGTTTCCCTTTACTGCCGAGTGGTAGAACCCCATTAGACTAACAGGGACATGGTTATCTGTTTTCCAGCGACATTTATGGTGCTTATGATAAAAAAGTCACCCCAAACCTCCACCTACAGATTGAATTCATAGTTGGAGCCGGGATTGCTGGCCTTGATGGAAAGTGTGTGGCTAACTGTTGAAAAGCAGATGCGCCATCATACATTCCCACTGCCTCGAGATGAGAGGTCCGTTGCCCCACCTGACTGTGGATGCCGGTGTTTTCAGGTCAAAGAATAAAGCTTTATTTTAGCCATGCTGATTGTATAATGCGTCTCATGGCTCTGGTTTGCATTTTTGTAGACTGATGGTGCTTAGTGTTTTTCCATTTGTTTACTGTTCAAAATGCATTTATCTTTGGTGTTTGCCTGTTTCTTTCCTTGGCTGTTGAGTTCTGAGTTCCTAACCCTGTTACCTTTAAGTTGCTTGTGATAGTCTTGTAGCATTGGCTTCTGAGAACAAACTGCATTGCAGCCCAGTTGTTAACTTCTTCCTTTTGGATGTTCACCCAGTGAACGACTTCTCCTAGGTTTTCTAGTTCGGGATTTTACATTTGCTCTATGATTTATTTGTGGTTAATGTTTCATACTTGTGAGGAATATTTCAAGGCATTTTGTTTTGTTTTCCTTTTTCTGCTCTTTTATTTTGACTTCACCCAATTGGTCCAGGACCATAGGAGCATTTTTTGAAAAGCTGTTTCTTCATGGAATTCTTACATTCATGTAGAAAATCAACTTGCCATTAGTATTGATATATTTCTGACTTTTCCCCTTCATAACCATAATATATTGCTGGAACTGTCTCCCGTCTGGTATTGTTTCCAAGCAGAAGGCCAGCTGGAAACTGCGGTCCCTCTGTGTGTGACTGAGTTCCTCTCTGGCTGTTTCTAAGATTTTCTCTCTACAACTGGATTTAGGCACTCATCTGGCTCTCGGAAGGATTTTCCTGCCTTTGGGTTTGTGTGGGTCCTTAGGGCCAGTAGGTTATTGTTGTAATAAAGTTTGGGGAAAGCTGCCATCTTTCCCTAGGGTAGCTGTCCTTCTTGACCCTTTTTCCAGGGATCCGTTACTGAAGTTGTCCTCAGGCACTGATCTGCCCCCTCCCTTCTGTTCGTCCTTACGGTTTCGTCTCTGGGATCCATTTTGAGTAGTGTCTGTTGTTCATGTGGCGTGGACGCGTCTTCGTCAGATCTGCGCTGTCACCTACTGTACCCTCTCGAACGTTGTCTTTTCCATTTTAATTTCATCTGAGGTTTCATTGCGGCTTTGCTCCTGTCTTTAATATGCTAATTCCTCTGCCTGCCTTTTGAACATATAAAGCACAGTTAACATCTCTAATTTAATATCCTTGTCTACAGGCTCTGTCACCTTTTCACATGTAGTCATTTAGATGATTTTTTTTTTGTATTGTGAGTCCTGTCTTCCTGTTTGTGTATCTGCTACTTTTTATCAAGTGCCAGGCATGGTAACTGATGTTGAAGTGTAGTTTTTCCATAGGAACAAAGCATAGTTCAGTCTAGAGCTAATGCCCACCTCACCTACACAGACACATAAGGCTCGCGCGCGCACACACACACACACACACACACACACACACACACACACACACAGGCAGGCAGACAGAGACAGGCAGGCAGGCAGGCAGACAGAGACACAGACCGGCCGGCAGACAGAGACACAGACCGGCCGACAGACAGACACACACAGACACGCAGACGCAGACACGCAGACACAGACACGCAGACACAGACACACAGACCGGCAGGCAGACACAGACACGCAGACCGGCAGGCAGACACAGACACACAGACACGCA
>CABHPQ010152479.1:172-27130 GCA_902168405.1 Peromyscus aztecus
CACACACACACACACACACACACACACACACACACACACACACACACTAAACACTGGGGTTGGACCCGAGCAGGGAGTCAGTCCAGCATTCTCCAAAAGTAAATAGCTAACGTGGGGCTGTGTCTTAGAGACATTCTGGAAGAGTTGTAAGTATGTTTGCTTTTAAAACTTTGACCATAATTTACTTTTTCTCATCAGTTGCTTTAAAAATGCTTAATATTTCCTTTTGAACAGTCACTACTCTTAAATATTTCACATATGAGGATCTTTTTTTCTAGGTCAGCATCTTGTAGAAAAAACTGAGAAACTCACGGTTCTGTGAATTGATGTTACTCTTCTCAGCAGCATTAAATACATGCAGTTATGTAATCGGTGCTTGTTGAAGAAGTTGTAGGTTAACGATTCCTTAAACTGCAATATGACTTTATGTTCTTGAAACACGTTAGACATAGGAAAGTTCCTTTCAGAGTCTGCTGAGCATTTCAGTAAGATAGCTCTTACCTGGAGCTCTAATTGTTTTACAGCGTCTAATCACAGTCTTTGCGCGTTCACAAGAACCCTAGGAAGTGTTTGCTGTTTTCCCTTTGATATCATTAAGTAACAGACTCAGAGTTGATAAGTTATTTGACAGAGAAATTGAAACTGGAGTGAAGACATTTTTTTTTTTCCTCAGTGGGCTCTTTTCCCTGTGGTAGACTGACTGGGGGACCTTTCTGTCTTAACCTTCTAGGTAATGAGTAAAATGTATGTAGTCCAATTTATTTGAATTAAAAATTAAAAGGCGTGTACCGTAACTGATGAAGCAGACGTTGGATCAAACATCAATGCTGCCTTTGTGGACTTTGAGGACAGTGTAGAAATTCTAACTGGGCTGCTGCCTGGTGATTTACGACTTTGTTTAATGTAAGAGCAGAAGCTGATTCATCTCTTTGCTGTGGTGCTGAGTTTTATACTACACGAGAACTAAAAGTTTAAGAAAAATTGACAACACCAAGGATAAGACTCAGGGTCTAGCATGGACTATGCTGAATCCTCAGATCCTTGTGTACTGAAAAATTGATTCTCTTAATACCACCTCGTTACTTAGATAGTTGCTTGGTATCATGTAATGGTAGGTAAATGTGACAATATTTTCAATATGTGCTAGAAGTTTGAAATAGAATATCTGCTAATAATAAAAGATTCCTTTGAATTGAGACTCCAAATGGTTTGAATTGAAAAGTTGGTGACTTAAAATCAGATGGGGTTGGAAAGATGGCTCAGAAGTTAAGAGCACTTTCTACCCTTTAGTGACTGCTGCGCAGCACTGATGCCAGGCAAGTCACAGCCACCTAGAACTCCAGCTCAAGAGGATCTGACGCCCTCTCCAGTCCTTTTCTGGGACCTGCACTTGTGTGGTATACCTTCACAGAACACACACATACAATCACAGTCAATCAGTAAAGAACGTAATTTAAAAAAAAAAAAAGAGGAAGAAAAACGTGAGTTGACATTGTCTTGTGACCTTTTGTGTCACTTCTTAAAATACAGCTGATTGTTGTATGTAGAAGTCTTCCTAGTGCTGAGATTGTTCAGACCTTATGTAATCAAGTGGAAGCAATGATCGTCCATGGGAGAGATTCCAAAGGTTGAGATTACAAGTTCATTTGTTATAAATCTAAAGTCTGGGAAAATTTAGTTAGTAGAATGAAAACAAGTATGTACACATATATCAGGGGCTGTAGAAATCCAACTTACATAATTGAATTTTAAATTGCCCTTAGAAATCAATGCATGGGATTTATATTTTTAGAATCGTACTTATAAAGAAATCCATTTGCTTATAAGTTTCATACAGATCAACAGAAAGTGCAAGTTCATCGTATTTTATTTGAAAAATAATATAGCATTGTTACTGTCACTGGTTAGTTGGTATGTATGTAGCACACACCATGAGAATTAATGAAACAAGTCTGTTTGTTCCTGTAACCAATGAGGTCAGACAGTCAAGACTAGAAACAGGCATGTTTAATGATGGCATTAATAAGGAAGAAGAAAATATGTTGGCTGTCTTGTTGATTCCCACTAAGCCCGTGTTGTTTGGAAAGCAAATTACAGAACCACACAGAATCAGGCAGAGAAACTGAGCAATGGAACTATTCAACACAAATTCATTGCACTTTCATTCAGTATTGACAGTATACTTATATTCTATGTTAATATTTGAAATAGTTGCACATTAATCCTCAGAATTAACTTTAGGTACGTTTCTAATAGTATTTTGAAGTTTATCTTTGAATGAAGGTTTTAAATACCTGTGACTACTAAGCTTGTCAGAAGAAAATGGAAAGTAACTCATATGAAGGTTGTGGATCCTTAAGCTGTGTAGAGTGTACCGTTCATCAACCTTTTCATTTGCATGCTGGTACTGAGCTGTTCTTATTTGTTAATTTCAGCTGCTTGCCAGAACTTGAGTCGGCTGGATCTGGTTTGGTTCTGTCTCTTGGAGTAACTTGGGTTTTGTTTTTCACCAGATCCAAACCAGTGTGGTGTATACACTAGGGACCTGTTTTGCCTCATGTGGTAGAGCTTTTAACTTCTTGAAAAAGTGTCTTTTAAACTCAAATTTCTGGTTTGTCTTTTAGGGATAGTATACTCATCTGCTGCTGTAAGTGCTGAATCAAAACACGTAAATACGTTCCCTAGAGAGAAACTCTAGAAAATAGTTTTCCCTCTTGATTGAACAACAAATGACACAGTATATAAAACTGATGACCTGGTACATGTGACTTGTTTAGAATTCCTGAAGATGATTATCAATTTTTCATATTGAGTTAGGAAGAGTTAAAGTTGCTGGTCAAAGTTTGCTATAATTGCTGAGAGTGATATACACACACATACATATACATATACACACATAATATATATCATAAAATAATAAAAATAAACATTACACCCTTAAAGAAAAATGAAGGCCTCATGTTTTGCTTTAAAGAAAGATGGTAGAAGGAGATTGTGAAAATACAGTAAGAACAGTGTGAATGGTGTTTCCTAAATTTTGAGGCCAAACATAGAAAATGACCTTTTTATAAAACATTATCGTCAGCACACCTGACTTTTATTCAGCATCACGAGTGACTGTGCTGATGAGGAAATATCAGCTGTACCTTGGCATTCTTAACAATCAGTGAACCACATCTGTTTTATAAGAACTCTTGGGCTAAAATGGCTGCACGCTTTCTTTGTAAGACCCCGAGCTTTGATAACCACTGCTGCTTGGCGTGTTACACATCTGTGCCCCTGTTTCTGGATCCACCTGTTCCCCAGGGAACATTTGTGTAAATGAATATTCCATGGGCTTTGTGACTTCAATTCTTGTTCCAAGGGAAGAAGAGTTGCGGTGGATGTTTATAATGGTTATTCTACTCTGCTGCCTTCTGAGGAAATGATGGGGTAGTTGGGAGGGCCAACAGATGAAAACAGTTTAGTTTTTACAGTGCACCTGTTTTCCTTTAGCTGAAGTGATTTATTGAAGTTTTATGGGTCATGAAAACATGGGTGTATTGAACTTTTCTTAGGCTGGGCGTGGTGGCGCATGCCTTTAATCCCAGCACTTGCGCGTCAGAGGCAGGCAGGATCTCTGTGAGTTCAAGACCAGCCTGGTCTACAAAGTGAGTTCCAGGACAGCCAGGGCTGTTAGAAAACAAACAAGCACAACCGTTTCTTAGTGTGTACACGGTAAGTGCTTTTCTTCTGGTAAGACTGGCTTAGGTGTCTGTCCTTTCGTAGAAACCTGTGTTTATTCCATGCGGTGTGCTGTTTTTCTCTCTCACTCCAGTTGGTTTTCAGGTCTCAGGTGATGCTTCACCAGTCCCAGGAGCACAGAGTAGGGTATGTAGTCCCTGAATGGCATGGAGACAAGAAAATGCCTTTGAAAATGAACTGCCCTGGGTTAGAAACTAGATCTATAGTGAACTGATTGATGATGAAGAGATTCTTCTCTTGGGAATTTGTTCCTTAGTTTGTAAAATGTGCAGAAGCCAATACTCACAGTGTTGTTGCAATAATTACTTTAGTACTCATAGAGGCTCCATGTTAGTGGACAGGTAACTTTTAGGGCTTATAAGAACAATTGATTAATATTATAAAATAGTAGACATGGTCCTTTGAATGTAGGAAATGTGACTGCTTCTTTACCCAAAGGGCAGGGGCGGGGTGGGGAGGGTGTGTGTGTTAAGTATACTTGCCTTGTGTGGTCTTCTTCACTTCCTGTTTCAGTTCCTTTTATGTGGGGTTACCTTTAACTTAGCACAATTACTTTAAAAATAAAATACTTGCCCTTTCTCACAAGAACATAAAATGTATTCTTAATCTTTCATGATTAAGGAGAACGTATTTAAAATAATTTCTTTGGGAGACTTGCCAGACTAATAGTATCTGAAAGTGAAATGTATGACTTTAATAAGCAGGAGGAAGATAAATCTGTTTCAGTGTGATAGAAATGCTAGGAACCCTGTTGGTTGGTTATGTTTGAACTGCAGAAGACAGGTTTGTTTTGTGGATGCATCCTTTCTATTTAAAGCAGTGAAAAGTTATTCTTTGTGTAGGCTCTTGTCTAAAATGGTGAGAGAAAACTCACTTCACATTAAATTCATCAAAAGCCCTATCCCATTGTACTTTTAGCAAGAAAGATTTTTTTTTAATTTGGAAAATATTTGTATACATTGCAAAGTATATATTTGTGTGTGCATGTGTGTTTCATTCATCTAACAATATTTTATTAAGCTGCTTTTTCAAGCAAATAAAAATTATGTGTTTTTCATGATAATAGGTTAAATCAAAGTCTCACAATACTTAGACTCAGTGGGCTTTCATTTGCTAGTCAAAATCTAATTTTGAGTACTCAGAATTGTAATTTACAGTGAGTCTTTTGGATGTACTTGCTGCTTTTATGTATACAGTGTGTGAGCAGAGCCCTTTGCTTTAGTTTGCCATGGTGTGCTTGCAGTAAAGAAAAAAACCAGCAAAAATTAAGAAAGCAGAATATCCCAGATTTCTCGGAGGCCTTCTTTGCTAATACAAGTTCTTTGCAAATATATACATGGTTTTCAATTTTATTGTCTTTTTCCAATGACATACTGGGAGTTTTACAATTCCTCTGCATTGACTCATTGTATTTACTCTGGGATGGACAGCATGTAGGAGAATTTTCTTTTTCTTGGTTTTAGGCTGGTCCCGAACTCCCAGAGATCCACCTGGCTCTGCCTCTTGAGTGCTGGGATTAAAGGCGTGCGCCACCACCGCCCAGTGAGAATGTGTTTTAAAGTATATTTTATTAAATCTGAGCATTTCACACATGTATTTTGATCAATAAGAACATGTAAATAATAGAAACTGTAGCAGCAGACTATTTCACCCTCAGATAAAAGGAATTTGTGTTTATAGAGGAATAAAAATGCTGGTTACTGGGGAGATACATAGTTATATCTTGCTGCTTTCTAGATTATTGTTTTTATTGAGGTACTCACTAGTATTACTTCTGGCGTGTGTGTTCTCACTCATTGCTGCTGTTCTGAGAAATTAGATAGTAAGTGAGTCTGCAGGTTTTTAGTCTGCAAGTGCTTGCATGAACTTTAAAAAAATAAACAAAGACAGGTTTTTGGTCATGATTCCCTGAGGATGTCAATGTATGGTTCAAATTCGGTAGCAGTTCTATACGTAGAAGTACTATAGAAGTTCCTAAATTTTAGTTCACTAAGTAGATCATAAATTCCCTGGTAAAACAAGCCACATGTCTGTAGAGTCCCTAGTTGGGAGACTCTGTCTAGTTTGCATGTATAAACCTATTGAATTTCATCCAAATTCTGCTTTTTTTGGGGGGTGTTGATTTTGGTTTTTCGAGACAGGGTTTCTCTGTGTAGCCCTGACTGTCCTGGGTCTCACTCTGTAGACCAGATTTGCCTCAAACTCAGAGATCCACCTGGCTGTGCCTCCCGAGTGCTGGGATTAAAGGCGTGCGCCACCACCACCTGGCTCCAAGTTCTGTTTTAATGTCTTAACCTAGGAAGACTTACTTTACAATATTTTAATAATACTGGATTTACTAAATATCATAAATATACAATACTTAATAAGATGTTTCTATAATAGCGAAATGCTTTTGAGGGGTATGCTAGTGAGTCACCCTAAAATGTGCTGTTGAATTAGAGATGAATGAGATAATGAAGAATGAATCAAAGTTATAAAAATCAGGGAACTGCTTAAGTTAGAGTAGGTGTGCACAAAGACTTGTGTGTGAATGTTCTTGCCAGAAGTGTATTCAGTCGCTAAGAAAGAGGAAAACCCAAATGCTCACCAATTGGTTGATGACTAAATTAAATATAACTCCACACAGTGACTGGTACTAGGTAATAAAGAGAAAAGTCTGAATGTATACTACAACACGGATGATCCACAAAAGCGTTGAGCTCCATGAAAGAAGACAGATGCAAAAGTCAGTGAAATGTCCTCAGAATAAATATATAGAGTTGGAAAGTACATTAGGGTTGCCTGAGACTGTGTGGAGTTAGGTTTAGAACAAAGTTACTAGAAACAAACAAGAAATGTCTTTTAGAAATTATTTAAACGTGTGCACAAAGGCCAAAAAATGGGCTTTGGATCTCTTGAGGCTGGAGTTACAGACATATCTGTGCCTCCAAATATGGGTGCTAAGGTCCAAAGTCCTCCAGTCCTTCAACAGAGCAGTAAACACTCTTAACCACAGAGCCATCTCTCCAACCATAAAGTGATCTTGTATAAAATAAGCATACAAATGCCAGAGGAGGAATGTTGAAAATCTGGTGCAGCCTCTGATTTTATAAAAGAAAAGGCAGGAGCTATCATTTATGAGATCGGTTTTATTTCAATGTGTAGTGGTATATATTACCTGAGCTTTATTCATTTTCCTATTGGATGGCATTAAATATCATTTTGTGTACCTAGTTGCCAGTTTTAAACCTTTACTGTTCTAAATTCAATTTTATTATGCCCCCCCATTGTGTGTGTGTGTGGGGGGGGGAGAGAATATGTCTGAACATGGGTATGACACTGCACTTGTGACCCTGCACTTGTGTGGGGGTCAGAGGACAACTGTGTGGAGTCCTTGCTTTCCTTCTGCCTGAGGCTCTCTGCGTGGACCTCAGGTAGTCAGACTTGCAATGATCTTCCTCATTGCTAAAGTGTTCAAACCTTTCCCCTCATTTTATAATTGGAATACGTGTTTCTTACTGTTTGGAGGGGGTCTCTGATTATTGATGTGCTTTTTGTTGGTTATAGATGTGGAAATTTTTTCTCTGTGAGTTCTTTTCATCCTTTTAATGGGATCTTTTACATAACTAAGTTTTAAAGTTTGACTTAAGTCGGTTTATCAAGACTGTAAAATTGTTACTTATTTTTAAATCTTTGATGACCTGTGCCTGAGAACCTTTTGACAAACCTGTGGCTCTGAATGCTTTACTGGTATGTTTTCATGTAAACACTTAGAAGTTCACGTTTTACGTTTATGGTGAGATTGGGTTAATTTCTTTCATAGATTCTGCTTTAAACAGTTCTTCTTTCCTAATTAGTCTTTGTCAGAACTTTTGGATAGGATAATCATTCTAGAAAATTACTTCAAGGGATTTGCTTTCTCATTCTGATGTGATTGGTTTGATTTATCCCAACATGCACCACTCCCTCAAACAGATTTAACACAACATAGCCTAATAACTGGATACTGTTTAATATTTACCAAAGTCCATATTTGATTTTTGAGATCATGACTTTGATTTTTTCTTTCACTCTTTGGTTGGCTGATCTATTTTCCTGCTTGCTTAGAAGATAACTCATTCCTACTCATTATTACACACACACACACACACACACTTATAAATTTCACCTTTACATTTTAGCATTTCTTACTTATTATGCTTTGGAAAACTAATAAAATGCTTGGATTAAACCTTTAATGACTTTGTAAAATATTTCTTTGCACCTGTTTGTTATGTCAGAATATAATACAAATATGCATGGATAATTTTGGTCTTGATAGTCCCCTTTTCTTTGCATCTGAGTGAAATATTTACCCCCTTGAAATAGTGGAAGTAGATGCCGCATATATAAAATCTTTCATTCCTAAATTTTAGTGTGCTTTTGAAAACGTGTTCTAACTTTTGTCTAATTATCTCTCCTTGAGTTTTTATTAATAGAAATAAATAGTGGTACCAACCAGATTTTATGACTTTTAATTAATTATTAATTTTAAAAGTACTTTACTTTTTTTTTTTTTTACAATTTTTACTTTTGTATATTGTGTGTGTTTTACTTCCTCATGGGTGTGTTTACTTCCTTATTTGCCTTCCCATAAGTGTGAGTTACAAATGGTTGTAAGCTGTCATGTGAGTGCTGGGAATTGAACCTGGATCCTCTGGAAGAGCAGCCATCACTCCTAACCGCTAAGCTACCCCTCCAGCCCTGATTTTTATTGCTTTGTAAAGAATATTTACTTTGTTGTTGTGAAGTTGGTTCTCTCCTTCCCTCTGGGATTAAACTCCTTTGTTAGTCTCATAGAGCAAATGCTTTTACCCATGAGCCATTTTGCCTGCCCCACTTACTGCCCTTTTAGACAGACTTTTGGACACTCCCCTGACCTCTCCATATACATCATGCAAGGCAGCAGACAAGGTACAAAGGAAGCTTATGAGAGAGGATGTCAAGTCCAGCTACTGCTGACATTTATTACTCACGGGACAGAAACGTGTAACTGGGACTTGATGATTGGAATATGGTTCGGGGTTTTAGTTTGTTATAGAGAGAAATCATTAGTGATTTTTGTACGGTCCCTAAGGGATGAAGAATGGCTTGTGGTAGGGCCCCAATATTCCAGGCGCTGAAATGTAAAACAGTTGCATGTGGGAAACACAACCCAGAAGATGCTCAGAATTGTTCATTTTTAGTTTGTCAGAAGCTCATCTTTTTCCTAGTGTGTCTGCCAAGTGTGAGAGAGGCACTCAGCAATGGAACCTTTTCCAGATTTCCAGTTCCTGGGAGCCTCAGAACAGACCCGTAAGTGTCCAAGGACAGGAATAATTCCCATGAGGAGGAGTGAGTCCTGTCCATGTGACTCTTCTCACCACACATTGCCTGCAGACTAGCTCAGCCACTGCTCTCACCACGGTCTGCAGAGCTTCTGTTTTCAGTGTCGAAACAAGTCATGCTCAAAATCTTTGAATGTGGTTGGACCTATGATCCTCTAAAACATTGTATTTTAGAAACATTAAAAGATAACACAGTGGCCATGGACAGAGCAGCCAGGACTTTACTACCCAGGAGGGTGTGTGCTGTTTCCCCAGCCTGACAAGGAGAAAACAGTCACTGTTGGGGAGGCTGAGGTTGCTGCACATCTGGAATCTGCTTTGCTGCACATCTGGAATCTGCTTTGCTACACACACACAGCAGGCCTTATTTAAATTACCCGTGTTAAGCTTGAAGAGTTTGGCATTCATTTGTGGTCATACAACATTCTGTGCGCCTTGGGACAAATTTCTTCACTTCTCTAAACCATATTTAAAATGTAATGGCAACTGCCTCATGAGATTAAATGTAAAACTTAAAAAAAAAGTGTCTATATAAGGCTTAGTGGTGGATGTTCATGGATTGTGCTCTTTCTTTTCTCCTCTGCTACTTGGTCTTTGCTCATTCATGGTTTGATTTGGTTTTGTATGACTCTTTGAGCTCCCAAAGGAATGCTATGCTGTAGTTGTTGAGAGCCATAGCGTTAGAACCAGAAACATTAAGATTAAAACAGCCCCACCTCCCAACCTTCCCATGCAGAAGCTCCTCTGTTAGTACTTACCACATCGGTGGTGTGAAGATGTGTTAACACATCTGGAGACACTGAGGACAGTTTTTCTTCCTTGTGCTGACTAGTTTTATGTCAACTTGACACAAGCTAGAGTCACTGCCAATGAGGGAGCCTCAGTTGAGAAAATACTTCAGTAAGAGCAGGCTCTAGGCAAGCCTGTAGGGCATTTTCTTAATTAGTGATTTGGGGGATAGGGTGCAAGACCTTTGTGGGTGGTGCCACCCCTAGGCTAGTGGTCCTGGGTTCTATAAGAAAGCAAGCGGAGCAAGCCAGTAAGCAGCACTCCTCCATGGCCTCTGCATCTGCGTCTGCCTCCAGGCTTCTGCCCTGTTTGAGTTCCTACCCTGACTTCCTTTGATGATGAACAGTGATATGGAAGTGTAAGCCAAATAAATCCTTTCCTCCCCAACTTGCTTCTGGTCTTGGTGTTTCATTGTAGCAATAGAAACCCTAACTAAGACAACTCTTCCTCCATCCTCCACTTCCTCCTCCTCCTTTCTTCTCCCCTTCTCCTCCCTTCCTCCTCCTGTCTTTTTTTCTTCTTCTGAGACAAGGTCTTGCTGTATTATCTAGATCATTGTCAAACTTCTGCCTCAGCCTCTTGGATCCCCACATCTAGCCATGATAATTTCTAACACATTCAAGGGTTTCCTCTTGAGGATGTTGGATAACACTATTTTGTTCTATACTGGTGTCCTTTATTGGAATTTGTTGTTGGGATTTAGATGCTAATTGGGTAGATGCTTGCTTTGGTGTAGAGAATACCCGCTCTGTACTGGGACAAGAGAGAATGAGAGGGTCCAAGTCCCTACCTCCAGGGGACTTTCATCCAAACACTGAATAACAAACAAGTAAATGCATGAGCATGATGATTTCTAGTAGTAATAGACATGATGAGGACAGTGTCCTGTTGTGAAGGGATATGCTGGGTAGGACTAGGGGTTGGCATCTCCTGAGAGATCTGGAAATACTTCAAAAAGGAGGTTTTTATTTTTTTTAATATACTGATTATATATAATAAGGTGTTCACTGTGTGACATTTTTTACATGTATATTTGGTATTTTGATCATTCACACACATCTCAGTATCACCACCCCCATCCCATTTTCAGGAGAAAATGTTTTATCTGAAGTCAGAATGAGCCCAAGGAATAGGCGATTTACAGTACAGTGCTTGGAGTGTTTGGGGGTGAGGAAAGCTCTGCAAGGTCCTCAGATGCGAAGGGACTGGGTCTGCTTCAGAAAGGGAAAGACACCTGTGTGTATTATACATGGAACAGACACTAGACCTAATAGGAAAGCTTAGGTTTCCCGGGGCTAGCCCAGATGTTCAGCACACACTTGGAAGGCTGTGAGGTATGGGTTGCCCTACCCCCAACTCTGCTGGTAACAGCTCTGGAAAAGGAATCTGCCTTTGTAAGGCCCCGGGTGCCGTCGCTCATGATCTGAAACCAAACGAATACATTCCGAGGGGACGTTAAAGCCAATGGAAGGACTCAGGATACATTGTCAGTGCAAGGAAAGCCTCTGGAGGACCAGAGATCTGAGACAGACCGGTTGACATGTTAGGGAATGATTCGGACTGCTCTGAGCAGAATGGATTTCTAGGGAAAAGAGAGACAGCAGGAGATGTATCAGCACTTGAGATGATGACTGAATTATCCAGATGGTAACAGAGGATCTGGAGCAAGGAACACAGGTTCAAGATGGGATTTAGACAAAAAGCCTGCGGGATTTGGTAATGGATTGCAAGTAGGTATAAGAGGCTAAGAGGAATCAAAATGGGCTTAGGAGTTTGGCTTGTGTTAACTGAAGGGTTAATTGGATTCATTCACAGAGGTACGGAGAGGTTTGTATAAAAATCCAGATGGGGAAGAAAATAAATGAGTTATGTAAAGTTGGAGGTACACATGGTTCATCCAAGTGGGGTGATTATGAAATTTCAATATGATTATGAAATCACACTAAGTAAGAGCTCAATAGACAGGTGAGGATTGCAGATGTGAATTTGAGAGCCATGCACATGCAGATAACATTTAAAACCATGGGGGTTGATGAAGTCATTGGGGAGTGCAGATGTGAACAGAGACTAAGCAAGTACAGAGAGTGGACACTAGGGTCTCTGACATTGAGAATACAGCAGCCCAGGGTACGGTGGTGGAGACAGGAGGAACAGCGAAGAAAGAAAATGGTGGATTGTGCCTTCACCAAAAAGCCCATGGAGGATCCCGGGTCGAGAGATTGAACAGCCGGGAGATGGTGCCTGGAGTGATTGGCTTAGACCCGGGAATGCAGTGAGTGCCCTTGACAAGAGAAATGTCAGCTGAGTCAGTGTGGAAGGTCTCCCTCTGTGGCCTCTCCTTCTGGCTTGTCAAAGCCACATCGACAGTCATTCTGATGTCAAGTTAGTCTTGCTCTCTACTATTCATGATTCTCCCCAGAGTGCAACGTTCTATCCACCACGGGACAAGTTTCATTTAACTAAATCTGCTCTTCCCTCAGGACACCTAGATGGAGAGACCAGTCCCTATTATATTATGAAGAGGCATAGGTTAGGGGCTCCAGAAACACGGCCAGTTCTGTGGGGCTCACTACCTACACTGGGAGACACAGGGTTGAGAGCACTTTGTGTTGGGAGGGTGGAAGCGTTGTTATGTGGGGGTATTGTGTTCTCCAAAATATTGTGTACCTTAATAAACTTATCTGGGGTCAGAGACGGAACAGCCACAATATTAAACAGAGGTTAGGCAATGGTAGCACACGCCTTTAATCCTAGCATTCCAGAGGCAGAAATCCATGTTCAAGGATACACCCAAGCATGGTGACTCACGCCTTTAATCCCAGAAAGCAAGCCTTCAATCCCAGGGAGTGGTGGTAGAAAGCAGAAAGGTATATAAGGCGTGAGGACCAGAAACTCGAGGCATTTGGCCTGGGTAAGCATTCAGGCTTCTAGCAGCAGTTCAGCTGAGAACCATTCGGATATGAGGACACAGAGGCTTCCAGTCTGAGGAAACAAGATCAGCTGAGAAGTTGGCCAGGTGAGGTTAGCTGTGGCTTATTTTGTCTCTCTGACCTTCCAGCATTTCACCCCAATAACTGGCCTCAGGTTTGATTTTATTAATAAGAACTTTTAAGGTTCATGCTACATTGTTATGCTTGGTTCCTGTTGGTGGATTGCAATGATTCAAAGGCTGTTGTCTTAGGTTTATTTCCATGCCTTTGTCTTTAATGGTGCAGCCAAATCTGTGAGAACATTATAATTTATTATGCTGCAGCATAATAAAGCACAGGTGATATCCCATTGAGCTGAGAAACTTCCCAACGAACAGCCGAAGCTCAGATATTTTCACTTTTTCTTTGAAATGCCGAAGAGACATTTGATTTTAATTCTGTTATTTTGCTACATTTCTGTTTCTTCTTCATCTTTTATGGGTCTCAGTTCTGACCTTAATAGATTTAGGATCATCCTGGACACAGAATTTGAAGGGCTCTAGATCAGATGAAAAGACCAGTGTTAGTTGTAGGATGCCAGTGGAAATCTGAGTCAACTGAGGTTTTGGTATTTTAAAAATGTATCATCGGGTGTGATGATTAGTTAGACTGGATTTAGAATTGCCTAAGAAAAGTACTTCTGGGTGTGTCTGTGATGGTGTTTCCAGAAAGGTTTGACTAAGGAGGGAGGATCCACCCTGATTGTGGACAGCACCATCCCAGAGGCTGAGGACCCAGACAAATTAGTAAGAGAAAAAGAGAAAGTAAGCCTAACACTGGTGTTCATCTCTGACCTCCTTTGACTCCATGACTGTGGGCAGACACAATGTGATCAGCCACTCTGCTGCTACAGCTAGTGTACTATACCGTGCCTGCACCAGGATGGACCCCCAGACTTTGAGCCAAAACAAACTCCCTGCTTTCCTTAAGTTGATTCTGCTAGGTGTTTTGCTGCAGAAAAGTAATGTACTGGGTATTTGGAATGATAGCTGTCCTTATGAAAATCATTAAGTAATACAATAATGGGCCAGCAAAAAGACTCAGCTGGTACCAGCACTTGTTGCCTTGCTGATTGGAGTTCAATCCACAGGACTCACATATTGGAAGGGGAACACTGACTCCTGCAAGTTGGCCTCTGTGGCAGGGATGTGTGTGTCTCCCCACCTCTAAGTAAATAAATGTAATTAATTTTTTTCAAATTAAAAATCAATAATTCCACAGTGATTTGCTGTGGCATGCTAATTTTAAGGATTAATATTTCATCTAATCTGGGGTATTTTTTTATCTCAGATATGTTTTCATATTTCTTCTCTTTCATACCTCTTAACACTGAGATTTGCCAAGGGTAGCAGCCCCTTTGAATGAGCACAGGTAACCACACTATATGGCACTGGTAAAGAAGAGCTGCTGTGAAAATTCTTCAGTATTCTTAAAAGGTGTGGGATACAGCTGGGAATCAACTCAATGATGGAGCACTTTTCTAATTGCTCAGTGTGGTGTATTTGATCCTGAGCATCAAAATCGGTCAGCCAATGGGATGTGGGGCTTCAGTGACAATAACTACCACTTTAGGATTTATGTTTGTTATTTTTGAATTATGTATATGTGTGTTCATATGAGTTCAGGTGACCATAGAGCAAGGAAGAAGAGACGGGCCTGATGCCCTGGAGCTGGAGTTAATGTGCTTGTGAGATGCCAGACATGGATGGGAACCCAACTCAGGTTCTCTGCAAGAACAGTCTATGCTCTTAACTGCCATACCATCTCTTCAGCTATGAAATTTTAATACACTACTGGAAACTAGGGTCTGGGGAGATGGTCAGCAATTAAAGTACATGCTGGTTACACTTAAAGGTTTGGGTTCAGGTCCCCAGAATCATAAATGAAATGCTGAGCAGGCATGGTGGCTTGCCTGTAAACCCCAGCTCCGCAAAGCAGAGAGGCAGGGATCCTGAGAACAAGTTGGCTATAAAGACAAGCTGTGGCTGTGAACTCTGCATTTGATTGAGAGGTACTGCCTCAATAATAATGTGGAAGAGTGATGGAGGAATATTCCTGCCATCAACCTTGGGTCTCTGTATGTACCTGCATCTACACTCACACTCACACATGCACACATGCTTCCTTCCATATGTGTGCCACACAAGATAAATGGTAATAAAGACTCATATTCATAGACAGTAGTTATTAAATACTTATGTCCTTCTGTTTTCTCTCTCCCCTTTCCCTCCCTATCTCCATCTTCTCCCTCTCTATTACTAGAATTTTCTGCATTTAGATAACCTATAATCTATATTTGACTATTTTTACTTGGCTTGAGTAATATTCAGTTGTCTTGCCGATTCATGTCATGTCATCAAAACATTGACACCAGGACGAGTCAGTAGGTTAAACAAAAAGCATTTGAAATCTGCTGCTGAAAAATGAAAGGTCAAGTAAGTTAAAGTGTTGAAGCTATTTAAGATCCAGACCAAACCCAGGTCTTCTCCTGGTATTCTGCTCACTAGATTAGACTATGGTGGATGGAGTAAGTGAACTGGAGAGACACACCCTCACTTTGTGAATGGCTCACATTTGGAGCCAACACTAACTGGCAGGACATGCTCTACCTAGGAAGTCCTACTTTGCCTTCGGGGACTGAGTCACTTTCTCTACTCTCTGAAGCTCGCTTTGAGCCTCCTCCCCACTCCCACTCAGCCATTTTCAGCTGTGGTCATTGCTCTGGTCTTCAGAGTTACCCGTCTACTTGGTGACCTTTGTGTTGTGTGTCTTTACACTTTCCTTTTTGGATTATCAAGCCTTAGTCTCCCAGGTACTTCCATGTTTAGTTCAAAAATGAGACAAATGCTTTGTTCTTTACGACGATAGGAGACTTGAAGATATTCTTTGTAGCAATTCTATGTAGACAGCACTTTCCATTAGCCTGTGGACTGGTCTCTAATTGACTTACGGTAGTAATTAGAGATGGAGTTTCATCACAGACTCCAACTACCTTAGGATGCAAGACAGCATTCTCACACAGTGTCAAAACTGTGAGAATGTAAGTATTGGTGGGGCCAGTAACCAGGGGAGAGCCTGTTCAGGAAGTTTTACTTCTCTAGAGCTTGAAGGGTTGTAGATAGAAAAAGACACCAAAGTGAGGAGAGCAGTACCAGCGGACACCAGGAAAGCAACACATGGGGTTGGTTGGGATGAGCTTTGATCTGTTTGTAATGTAGTGCTGACAGAGGCTTTGGGGATTAGATTGTTAAGAAAGGAGATTTTGAGTTCCAGAGAACTTCAAGACATGTAATTCACGAAAGTGGGGAAACTTGGAGTCTTTTCTAATTCATTTTTCTACTATTATAACAGGAATTTTGTAACTGAAGTTTTCCTGTATCCCACCTGGCCTGTGGTCAGGACAAATCTCTTTCACCTGCCAGTCCTGCAGCTGCTTGGACCCAAGTAAACACACAGAAGCTTATATTAATTAAAACTGCTCGGCTGTTAGCTCAAGCCTACCACTGACTAGCTCTTACATTTAAACTAACCCATAATTCTTATTTATGTTTAGCCACGTGGCTTGGTACCTTTTCTCAGTTCTGCCTTCACATCTTGCTTCCTCTGTGACTGGCTGGCAGCTCCTGACTCAGCCTTCCTGTTCCCAGAATTCTCCCCTCTGCTTATGCCACCTGTACTGTACTTCCTGCCCGGCTACTGGCCAATCAGTGTTTTATTTATCAACCAATCAGAGCAACACACATTCACAGCATACAGAAAGACATCCCCAGCAGAATTTTTGATCACTATGCTTTCTGATCAGTTTTTGCTTATGTGTAAGTAGGTTATTGACCTAAGCATAATATCTCTGCACTAAGCCATTTGATTGAATCCTCTTACTTTTTCAGCTGTTTCGCTGATCTCCTTTCTCTTCTCTGTAAAATTTTTATCATAGTGTTCAATTCTAAGAAGTACTATTTTCCTTTGTGGCTCTATTTGTTTTCTCTGCCAGAAATATAATTTCTAGTTATTTCTCATATATTTAGATTTCTTCACCCAAATCCGGTGCATTCATATTTCTTATACTTAACAACCTTTTGCTTCCCAGGGAAGTTAGATTGTCTTGTGGTGACTGTGGGCAGAACTCTGTGCAGGTAACTTTGACCCTTCGTCAGACTTTATGGTAATTTTGTATGTTCATCAGCCCTGTGGACCATGCCCTTAGAAAGTCGTATTTGAATCATTCATCTTTAGTTCTCTTGTGCTTATTTGAATTGGGTACCGAAATTGTCTGTTATAGAAATAATGTTCATTATCTATGAGTAGTCAGTTTCTACAGATTAAAATATAGAACAGGGTAGTATTTTTCTTTATAGAATAAAAAATATATAGTAACTGTTTTAAAATTTAATTTTGTTGCAGATTAAAAAAGAAGGCTTCCCTAAATATAACATAAATCTGATTATATGGCTAAAAGTTAAAGACTAGTTCTTTAAATAACTTAGTGTACAAAGAACTACTTCTGTCTTTTTACTGTAGTGCTTAAAGATGCTTGGGTTAATAAGTTATAAATTTTGAAAACACTGAGTTGGAGAATGGTATATTTATCTCATGTGGTTCTTGTATTTTCTCAGGAAATGTGGAATTAAAATTTATATTTTTCCTGAAAAGAAATGAATAGTATTCTTTCTTCCAAAGCAATTAGTTTTTAAAAAATTATTTTATATGTAAAATGTTTTGCTGCACATGCACCTTGTACATGCCTGCTGCCCACAGAAACCAGAGAAGTGTGTCACATCTCCTGGAACCAGAGTTACAGATGGTTGCTAGCTACCACGTGCTTGCTGGAAATCAGTCTTGGGTCCTTTGGAAGAGCAGCCAGTGCTCTTCATCTTGGAGCCATTTCAAACTTTTAAAGTTAATTTTATTTAAATATTAAAAAAGTATATGTCATTAGTTACGGTTCGTTTTTTTCACATTTCATTTTTTTTTTAAAGACCACCACACCTTTTGTTTCTGTAGGAATTGTTTTCCAGATGTCCACTGTTTCTTTTTCCAAGTGGCCTCATTGTCCTCTTGACGCTGAAAGTATTCGTTAGTATCATTACTTGTGAAATTTCATTGGAGCCAATTTGTAATTTATGAAGTAACTATTTGTCACTCTTCTTCTTATGACAAAATCCATAGCAAAAGCAACATAAGAAAGTCTAGTCCATCATGGCTGGGGAGCCGTGGCATCTTGGGCAGTCAGGAGAGGGAGGTGACCTTGCAGGCTCCAGCTCTTCTTTCTTTACTTCTTTTATTTGGTTTATGCTCCCAGCCCTTGGGATGGCACCCCCATAGAAGGATGAGTCTTCCTACCTCAGGTAAACCTTTCCAGAAGGAAGCACTTTCACAGGCCTACCCACAGGCCTGTCTCTTAGGTAATGCTACACTTGATCTTAGTTTTAGCCCAAACACCAAGAAGTGATTCCTCTTAGGTGATTTTAAATCTATCCATGTTAATTGTGAATATTAACCAATTACACGTCTATCCCTTGTCAATTTGACAATTGTACTTTTTGAGTCATAGCCCCGCCCTCATGGTCTTCAAAGGCTCATGGCCATCTCATAACACAAAAGACATTTAGTTCATCTGTAAGAATCCCCAAAATATTAATAGATCTAGCATTGTCCGAAAGTCCAACATGTCTTATGAGACCCAAGGTAATTTCTTAATTGTGATACCTTATAAACGAAAACCTTTTTAAAGCTACATTATCATTTCTTCCAATATACAACGGGATAGTGTAAATACACACATTCCAAACAGGAGGAATGGAGGTAAAGAAAGGAAAGGTGGTACAAAATCACTAGGAAACTAAGAAGGTAAAACATCCAATCCCCAACTTCATGTCCCGGTATGGGGCTTGTGATGGTATCCTCGGAGCTCTAGCTGACTTGGCCGGACCAGGTCCTTCAGTTCTGCCATCTACAGCATCCACAGCTTCTCACTTAGACTGGCTCCCTGCCATGCCTGCAGCTTTCCTTAGTGGACATTCAGTGGTTCTGATGTTCCCAACATAATGGGTTTTTTGACTGCAGCTTAGGCATCATCTTCACAGTGGCATGCAACAGTATCTCAAAGCAGGGAACCTTCAAAGCAGGGAACCTACCTTTGCCTGGTCTCAGCGGCTTCCTGCAACCATGGTGTAAGCCACCATGATCCCATAATTTTTGCATTTTACGTGCCTGTAAAACCAGCACCGTGTGGCTGATGGTCCCCAGTTCTGCTGCCAACGCAAGATACAGTCTGGGCTCCGCTTCCAGAGCTCTTTTGGCTTTTGTATTCTGTGGCAGGCAAAACTAGGGAAAATAACTTTTCCTACAGAATTGTTTATAAGCAGGGAGTCCCTTCAATAGGGGAGGCTGTCCGTGGTATTTTCAATTCTGGATCTCTCTCTTCAAATGAATTTGCATTTCTAAAAGTTGGTGCCTTCCATAGGTGGAGTCTTGCCCTCCAGACATCTTTCCTGTTACCCAGTAAAGAACACAACATTTCTCTTTAATGACACTAATTCATCTCTTAGTGCTATTTTATCTCCTTCGACCTTGTCTGCATCTTTCACCATACTCCAGTTCCTTTCCTTGCTAGACGGCACACTTTTTAATTTCTGCTCCAAGTCTCACATAAACTTCAATGGATAGATTGAGGAAATACTAGACCACAGTCTGAATGTTTTGCTGCCTTGAAAATTGCTCTGTTGAATAACGCAGTCCATTGCTTTTCCTCCTCAAGTGTTAGAATGCAGCCAGACTCTTTGGAGAACACAACAGAAGTGGCCTCTAACCCAGTTCCTGATAGAGTCCTGTTCGTCTCAGAAACCTCTCCAGAGCCTGACCTTTCCTGCCTGTATTTCTGCAGGCATTCTGGTCTTCAGAAGTTCTGAATGGCCCATTCAGTGCTGCTCATTGCATTCTTGGGCTTCTCTAGCCTGCAGCTCCCAAGCCTTCCATAGGCTACAAAGCAGTTTTACAGGTCTGTGAACCACAAGGTTAGGTAAGGTACTTTGTGGTTTTTACCATTGCCACGAAGGGCTGACAAAAGGGCGAAGAGTGTCTTTTGGCTCCCCGTTTGTCAGTATATTCTACCATGACGAGGAAGTTGTGATATCAGGATTCTAGGGCAGTGCTGAGGGCCAGTGTTCCCTCCCTTTCTCCTTTCTATGCAGGCTGAACCCTAGCCTTCTGGTAGGTGGTGCCTACATTCAGGGTGGATCTTTCCTGCCTCAGTTAAACTTGTCTGAAAATGCCCACTGGGTAGTAGCCATGCCCAGATGAGTGTCTTACAGTGAGACAGTTCATTGTTCCGATAGGAGGAAGCAGTAGAAAATAGAGCCACTTAAAGCCTTCTTTCTTCTTTCATGGTCTTATAAATTCAGAGGGATGATCTGGTAATCAGGGATAAATAGGGGGAAAATGCTAGGTTTAGAGATTCAGTTGCATATTCTGCATCAGTTCAAAGAAAGAAGTTCTGTGTACGCTTTTGGGAATGGAGGGTAAACTAAGCTAGACTATAAAGGATAGATAAGGTTTATCTGGGTAGAGATTTAGAGATACTGGTGTGGAAAGAACAGCAGACTCAGGGGAGCCATTGGGAAGTATATAGTACAGTCGTCCATCCTGAGACATTGTTAATGTTACCACAATAAAGAAGAGAAATGGTATACTTGATGTGATAGAAATGAACATCTACTGAAGCAGATGAAGGCCAATATAGATTTTACTGTGTCTTTTTAAAAAAGTGTATATTCATTATACATAAATAGCTCTGGGTTTCCTAAGGACATTTTTGTACATACATACATACATACAATGCCATTCTCTCTTTGCCCCATATCCCTTTCTCTACTCTCTTTCCCCCTCTCCTAGTAGTCAACTTCATTCACATAGACAGTTGTTTCTACTTTTAGGTCATACACACAGAAATGATTTTGTATATCTATATAAAAGCTAGGGTCTACAAATGGGCGAAAGTATGCATTATTTGTCTTTCTGAGTCAGAATTCACTTAATATGAAAATCTTCAGTTGCATATCAGTTTTATTGAAAGTGACACAGTTCCAATCTATAGCTGAATAAAATGCTGTTGTCTGTATATATACTTGCTTTCTGTATGCATGCCTGTTGATGGACACCTAAGGTGATTGCACAGTGTGGCTATTGTGAATAGTGGGGCAGTGACTATCCTTGAAGAAGGATCTCTATGATACATTGTCTTAAAGTCCTTTGAGTGAATACCTGGGAATGGCATGCTGGGTCAGACAGTCCCTCTGTTTTGTTTTTCCCCCAGAACCTTCATACAGATTTCCAAAGTGGTTTGACTAGTTTACAGTCCTACTTAGTGTTTGTAAGGGCTCCTTTTTCTGTGATTCTTAGCATCATTAATTGTTATTTTTTTCTTAATGTCCACCATTCTGAGTAGGATGAAATGGGATCTCAATGTCCTTTTAGATTGGTTACCAGATGGCTAGTGATGAACATTTTTCATGTGTTCATTGGCTATTCATATTTCATGCCTTTTAATTAACAAATTACAATTTTCCTGGATGTGAGAATAACCTAAACTTAGGTTTATGGTTTTTGTAAAATTAGGTAATACTAGAAAGCTTCTTTTAAGATATTTAATTTTCTTGCCGGGAGGTGGTGGTGCACACCTTTAATCCCAGCACTCGGGAAGCAGAGCCAGGCGGATCTCTGTGAGTTTGAGGCCAGACTGGGCTACCAAGTAAGTTCCAGGAAAGGCGCAAAGCTACACAGAGAAACCGTCTCGAAAAACCAAAAAAAAAAAAAAAAAAAAAAAAAAAAAAAAAAAAAAAATTTATTTTTTCGGTTTTTTTTTTATTCTAGGAGGAAATCAAAAGCGAAGGCACCACTTCCTCCTGCTGAGACAAAGGGCATGGGCGTCCCTTCTGCCGGGGAGCCTGTGGAATCGGCTGCTGTCACCATGGAGCAAGATGAAAATATGATCGATAAAGACATTGAACTCACAGTGGTCCTGCCTGGAGATGTTCTCAAATCTACTACTGTTCATGGCAGGTACGCTGCAGCAGCTGAAATACCAGGCCCCCACTTTATTCGGCCACCACTGAAGCTCCTGTGACATAGGTCTTCATTTTTTGTTCTCTGACAAAATATGTCTGTTGTCATTCAGTTGTTACCTCTTTCTTTAAAGCAAGTGCTAACATAGTAAATCTCTCACGGAGTTTTAATATCAAGGCTATGTATTCTACCAGCTCAGTTCAGTGATGAAGATTTGGAATTTTTATGCATCTTGTTCTTTATTGATGGATGTTAAAAGTAACCCTGTCCTAATACTCTGCAAGTCAAGGCTCCAAAGCCAGAGCCTGCAGCCCAGGCTGTCCTTCCTTCTCTCCTTCCCTTCTTGTTTCCCTTTCAGGTTGCTGCTCTGATGTAAGAGTGACTTGGCTTAAAATGTAGCATTTTCTTACCTTCCCAAACAAATAGCTCTATATGCAACATTAGGGATTTTTTCTTCAATTCACTGATTTAATTCCATAAACGTGGGTGCATCAAGTAGACATAGAAAATCAAACTTAAACTAGCAAGGACCAAAGATCCGACTTAGGAGGCTGATGATTTTGAATACTAACAAAAAAGATGGGAAGATGGAACAAAGCCACTTGTAATTTTCCATTTCGTCCGGAAGTGGAAAGTTACATGAACTATATCCTTGATCTCACTCACTTTTTACCTTCCCCCTCGTGGTGTTACCCGGTAGCATGTGTTAGAATCAGAAGCGTTGACACTCAGCATAGCATGAGTGTGCGCGTGTGTGGCCAATGAAGTGAGCATTGTGTTGGTCATCACATTCTAATAAGATGGCTTTCTGTAACACTCTCATTCAGGATAACCACAGCTTTAGATTCATCAAAATCTTATGTCACACTATAACATTATAAAAATGGATGAAAATAAATTCAGCCTTGGGAAGTAATTCTCAATTATGTCTTATAGTCTCAAGTCTTAGTGAGTCTTATTTGTTTTTGTAGTGAAGGTAGTTTTAGGGTTTCTTGTTTCTTCATTGAACCCTATTTGTGAAGTGGCTCTCCTTGTGACTGTCCTTGGTGGGGCTTCTACCTATCCTGCACTCTTCTGGGGAGGAAGTTGCAATGACCGTCACATCAGTACTCTGACATCATAGCATTGATGCCATAAAACAGCGATGGGATTGATGTAGCTGAGGCAGTAGAGCCCAGCGGCAGCAGCAGTTCAGGTTTCCTGCTTTTCTCTAAGGCATACCGGTAAGGAGGGTTTCATCAGCGGCACACTTCATCACCGGCATGCCTTTCTTCTGACATGTCCCAGTAATCACACTGGATTGTGGTCTTTTCTGTTTGGGATCTGCTCTTATCCCAGCTCCTTAGACTTGGTTTTGAACCATGGTCTTGCCCACTGAGAATAGTCTCAGACCTTGTACTTGGCACAGTCACGTCACTCTGGGAAGCTCCATCCTGAGTCCTCTGTCCTGAGAGCTGCTGTGGGATCTCATTGTGTTTAAACTGCCCCATTGCTGAGATGGTAGGCCTCCTTGAGCAGTCTTTTAAACATGTAGGTTTTCTACTTCCCTTTTCTTGACTTCATTTTGTTCCCCCTTTCCTCCTTAGTCTAATTTATGACTGATTTTATGGTGCCCTGTCTTCTTCATTTTCCTTGGATCTGAGTTTTCTTCATATATGACTTAAAGGTTCTGAATCATTTTTGCGACGTGTGTTCTTACCAGACCTGTAGAACTTTTCACACCTTTTGCCTTCTAGCTCTTTGGCTTCTCCATTCCTAAAACCTGAGTAAATTTCCATCCATCAACCTTTGTGTGTGTCTGAGCCCAGCTATTGCTAATTGGCGGCATTTGCTTATCTATGAAAATGTCTTGTGCCTGAATTGCTAGGATTAAATAACACATCACATATTGCTAGGATTACATGAAATACTATCACTGCTTGGCATGGATTGGCTCTATTTTTAGTGGTGGGGAGATGATGGGGGGACACCAGCATCAGGTAAGTCCTGTATCACTGAACTGTACCCTCAAGGTCTTTTCTATAGGGAGCTGATTCCCTTCACCTGGCCTGTCTCCCTTTACTGCTCCGCACACAAACTTCTGGGACTGAAGGACCTCTCAGTCTGTGCAACAGTGGCAATTCAATACTAAATTAAGGAAGTCCAGACTAACAAGTGCGGAGATTGGAATATGTTGATTTCTCCCCTGAAATTAAGTAAGCTTTTCTTTCCCTACCCTCTTTTTTATATCTTAAGCTTTACCACATGACTCTTTGTTCTTCGACAGATACTTTTTTTTGAAACCTCAGCACCTTTATAAACACCACCCCCAACCCTCTGTAGGACTTACCAGCTGTCAGTTTCTCCAGTTAGCTTATGTAGGCTCAAATGACACTTTATACAAAAACTTCCTGATATCCCAGAATCACCTGCCTCATCTCACTTCCACCCTCTTGATTCTTCATGCAGTAAGAATATATTGTTTCATCCTATGCTTTCTATATATTTATCTTAAAAAAAAAAAGCAAAGATGCTTTTTGCCTTTAACCGGTGTGTGTGTGTGTGTGTGTGTGTGTGTGTGTGTGTGTGTACAAGCTCCTGCATGTGCATGTGAGCACAGGTGCATGTGGAGGCCAGAAGGAAGTGCCAGATCCTCTGGATCTGGGGAACCAAACTTGGGTCCTCTGGAAGAACAGTCTTAACTGCTGAGCCACTCTCTCCAAGTAGAGATCATGGTAGGAATGCCCTAAAAGGAACTGTGTCTAATTTTTTTTTAAAATTTTGTTTAGGGTTCAAGTTTTGCAAGTTGGAATTTATTTACTATCAGGTTTTAATGTAGCAGCTCGCTTCTAATAGTCTTACCACCCAAGAGCTAACGGTGTGTGGTCACTTTTATGAGCCTTTCAGTTAGAGGACTAGTGATTATTTGAAATGCTGATGATAGAAAGCCACTGTGTGATTTTTGAGTTACCTTAGTATGATTCTGTGATATTTTTTGAGCTACTTTTCTAGGTATTTTAGAGTGCAGTATGGGGCTTTTCCCAGTGTAATTTGGAGCACCATAGGAATGTAATGTGAGGAATACTAAGAGTGTGATTAAAGCTGTCTTAACAGTTCCAGGTACTGATGAGCCATTATTTTAAAAGGTGTTAATAAGCACAAAAGTCCAAATAGTAAAGTATATTCTATTTATTAAAAGTGTTAGCTAATGGGAAGACTTACCATATCATATCTTTGTAACTGAAAAAGGGAAAAAAAAAATCTTACAAAATCTTATGAAAAAAAAAGAGGCCGCACTGAACTTCAAAGTAGAAAACCCTGCTAGAAATTAGACTTAGCATCATGGCTTACTGTGTGACATCAAAAACATTAGCTGACCTCTCTGGGGTTTTTGTGTTTAAACGACCAGAGAGACATGTGGCCTATTGATACTTTGTCCAGGATCACTGAGAGCAGTTCTGACTGGTACCGAGCAGGTCAGCAGCCAACTGAGAGCATTTACATGGAGTAGAGTGCCACCTATTGGAAGGAAGTAGACTGATAAAACGAGCAGGCTATACACCATTGTGAATCAGTTTATGTTAAAACGAAGTATGGATTCCAGAATTCAGAAGTTCACATTTTTTAATGTTTTTTTTTTTTTAAATTTGAAAACTGTTAAATAAAACCAGGTGTGTAGTCAGCACCTGGGAACCAGAGGCAGGAGGATGAGAAGTTCAAACTTCTTGAACTAAGTAGCGACTTTGTGGCCACCCTGGGCTACGTAAGACCCTATCTCAAAAGAACAAGTAAAACAACAACAACAACAAAAGCCCACAAGAATTCTTCCAGGCTGGTTTGCTTAGTGCCTGGGGTAGGGTTCCTGTTGCTGTGATGGAACACCATGACCAGAAACAACTTGAAGAGGAAAGTGTGTATTTGGCTTACACATCCCAATCACTGTTCGTCCCTGAAGGAAGTCAGGACAGGAACTCAAGCAGGGCAGGAGCCTGGAGTGAAGAGCAGAGGCCATGGAGGAGTGCTGCTTACTGGCTTGCTCCTCGTGGCTTGTTCAGCCTCCTTTCTTATAGAACCCAGGACCACCAGCCCAGGGCTGGCCCCACCCACAATGAGCTGGGCCCTCCCCCTCCCATCACTAGTTAAGAAACTGCCTCACAGGCTTGCCTACAGCCGGAGCTTTTGGAGGCATTTTTTTAAATTGATATCCCTCCTCTCTGATGACTTTAGCTTGTGTCAAGTTGACATAAAACTAGCCAGCACAGTGAGAATTTCATCCCCTCTCTGTTCCTTTTTAGTTATTTTCCATGCAGCGACTGATCCTGGCCCTCGTCTGTAAACTTCTCTTTGTCGTCGCCATGTTGAGAGCTGGGCTGTGTTTGGAGGAGTCTCTCTGCATTACTCCGTTAGTTTCTAATGACTTCCCGGTTTCTCTGCTTTTCTTCCTCGCTTTGGTCTCCTTCTCCAGTTGCTATTCCTACTTCTAGGAGACTTAGTGTGTACACTTGGACAAACAGCGACTGTTTTGTGACCTTTTCACCTCACCTTTGAAGAAAAGCGGAACATCTCCTCCAAGAATCAATGTAGTGCTTACAGGACTTTTAGTGTGAGAAATGCTTTCCAAGATACACTCTGATGTTTCTCCTGGTAATTGCAAATTCAGTCAAGTTGATAACAAAGACAAACCATACCACAACGGTGTATGTGTGTGTGTGTGTGTGTGTGTGTGTGTGTGTGTGTGTGTGTATGTTATATTTAGTGGGTATATTCCTTTTTTTTTGTTAGATTGTTTCTATTTGGGTGTGATAGTTTGTGTCTGAGTGTTGTTAGTGTTGAGACAGGACCTTGATCTCTAGCCCAGGTTGGCTTTGAACTTCCAGGCCTCCTACCTCAGTTTCTTTAGCTCTAGAATGCACCTTGAAGTTGCGATAGGTTTCTTCCTAAATCACAGGGTCAGTCTCAAGCTCCCCCCCTCTTCTTTCTTTCTTTCTTTCTTTCTTTCTTTCTTTCTTTCTTTCTTTCTTTCTTTCTTTCTTTCTTTCTTTCTTTCTTTCTTTCTTTTCTCTCTTTCT